>PVJI01002795.1:0-137749 GCA_004026765.1 Micronycteris hirsuta | reverse complement strand
TTCCAACACGGAATAGTGCCTGGCTGTGTTTGCGCTGTCTAGCAGGCTTTTTATTTTATTTATTTATTAAATGACTTTATTGGTGTTCAATTACAGTTGTCTGCATCACTCCCTACTACTCCCCCCAACCGCAGCCAATCCCCCCTCCCTCCCTTGCTTCTACCCTCCCCCTTGGTTTTGTTCCAGCGGGCTTTTTAAACAAGAGCCATCGAATTTCGCTTTTTTAAAAAAACACCTTGGCAATGCCTTGGAAATTCAGAAATATCCTTCTGAGAGAAAAAAAAGCCTCATCTACCATAATTTTATAATAAACTAGGTAAATATAGCAGAAGGCAAAAAACCCCATAAACTATTTGGTAGGGGGTAGCCCTAGTAGACTCCTTTTTCTATTCATATTCATTATCTTCATAAGATTTTGCTGCCATCCATGGTTTTTTTTTTACTCTGAATCTATTATTCAATAATGTATCACATATTTGTAATGAACTAATGAGCTGAATTCATAATGTCCTATTTAAGCTGTAGAATATTCATAATATATAAAATCATCTGATAATCATCTGATCAATGCAATAAAACACTGTAAGTTTTCCTGAGGTAAAACAAACTTTTACTAGCTGACCTGACCGAGTTATACAAATCTCAGCCAGATAATCTAATTGTGAAAAGAAGAGAAAACCAAATCTATCTTTGTGTGTGTGTGTGTGTGTGTGTGTGTGTGTGTGTGTGTGTGATGACTGGAAGTTTCCATCCAGTCCAGTTTGAGGGGACAAATTCAGAATGAAGTGATTTTACAGTATTTGGAGAAGATACATTTAGAAACAGAAGAATAAAAATCTAATGAATGGACCCAAGGATAGAGGAGATCCATGATACTGTAATTCACCCTGAGGCCCCGTCATTTGCTCCAAACATGGCATAATTCTATGTGCAATTTCATCTGATATGCTGTCCACCTGAAGATTTGGCATGAAAAGAACTCATTTATTTGCAAACTCTGTATTTCAAAATAGAAGGCCACAACAAACAGCCCAGTCCCAAGTCTGTCCTTGGACAAAGCCAAGGTTTGGGCAGTTTATAGACACCCATCAGCCTTCCCACCTCCCCCGGACCCCCAGAAACTACATCTCATTTGCCTGCGTCCTGACTGGAATTTCCCCTTCCACGAATGTCCTCACTCCCAATTTTCTGTTTGGGCCACCTGTGTGTTTCATATAGTAACATACGCTATTTCACATACTGAAAGCTTTCATTTGCCACTTAAAGCATATCTTAAAAATAAGACGTACATATAATTTGTGTTTTTATTTTTACCTAGGGAAGATAGAAAATATTTTACAAAAAAAAAATTCCATGAATGCTGTGGGCTGGAGGTGCCGCCACATGCCCACCCACCTGGATGTGTTGTACCTTAAAGACAAATAAGAGTTCCTTTGGTATTTCGTGAGTTCCCAGTCTACACCCACAGGAAAAGGTACCATTCGAGAGAAACCAGACTGACCACCTCCAACTTGATGGCCATAACTCTAATATCCAAATTGAATATTCTCATCAGAAACCTCCCTCAACACTGATTTGGCAAAGAGGCAAACAGCCCGTTGAGCAAACCTGTAAAGCAAGGGTGTCAGATAATAAAAGGTACCATTAAGCGGATAAAATCTCTCTGCATATGAGCGGGCATCATTAATGGGGCTATATCTCTTAGTACCTAAAGTTTATTGGCTCCTTCTCCAAACCTGGCGGTGTCCTTCAGGAGCTATCAAACATACCATAACACACACTATAAAAGGATATAGAAAGTATACGTTTCTCTCAATAATCCCTTCCTGTAAGCACCTGGAAAAAATGTGAAATAACAAGAAAGAGCAATTTTCAAAGCTGATCTGAGGGAGGAAAAAAACCCTTATTTTATAGGTGCTGTGAGCCACATAAAGGCCTTTCATACAGCACCATTACTGCAAACTTTAACAAAGATACGATGAAAATAGGCAATGAATGAGCAGTAGGGAAAGATTCATTCCGCTGAGTGCTCAATCACAGGTCTTTGTGTTCGATAAATAACTTTAAAAATTAACCGTATTAGAGTGATGGAAAATGGAAGCCATCGGCTTCTCAGTTGGGGCCGATCAGGTTCCACGTTTGAACACCATGCAGGTGGCCATTCCTCCTGCGTGCCTTCGCGGCCACCACCCACGGCGATGTGGGTGCCGAGACAGCCGGGCAAGGGGCTCCAAGGCTCCTCTGGCTTTCCTGCCATGAACACCTTCACAATTTAGTGATTTGATTGTACATAAAGTGAAGTATAAAACCAAGGCCAGTCTTACTTATGCAAACACGGATGAATGTGTATATCACAGAAAAAAAGGACAAGGAATTTTGGGGCCATTGTCTCAGTCGGCATACCAACCCCCACCCCGCACGCACATACATACTGCCCCCCCCCAGGAATGTGTTAGCCAAGAATACATTAACCAGCTGAGATTGTGTCACCTGGGCTTTAGAACGTGCACCTGTAATTAAAGACTGATACTTGGCTCCTTTGGAATTTGCCTACAGTCTTGGCAAAATTCTACAAGTGATCCCTCGGAGTCTGTTACCCAAGTTAGGTCATAGGGATTACAATGGGCAGATTAATTATACAACTTAAATGGACTCATTCTCAGGGCTGATGGGAATTCAGATGTTTCAGAAGCTCTGCAGGGTGACATCGTGGTTATGTCCACAGGTTCTGGACTCAGACAGACCCGAGCCCATGCCCGAGGCTGTGTGGGCTGCGTGGTCCAGGACGAGGCACATCATCTCTGAGACAAGGACGACAGTCGTGCAATTGTTGAAAGAACTACTGCATGGCAGTGTGCTTCAAACACGTTTGCACACTATCCGGCACTTAAACATTACTCGGGAAATTTTCATTACTCTCACGGCACAGGAAGCCACAACATTACAACAAAAATATGGCTTATTGGGGGGGAGGGGCTCGGGATGTTGACCAGCTCGGTTAGTACTGCCCAGATGCGGGTCCGTGTGCGGAGCAAAAGGAAGGCGTTAGGGCAGAAATGCTGCCTGCCACTTCCATTCGGTATCTGCCTTTCCATTCTGGTTCTGTTTCCCTCTCCATTTTCATCTTTGGAAACCTTTAATTGGTCACTGAACCAACAATGGGTATTAATTATATTAATTAGTGAACATGTGAAAGGTCAAGTACTTCAGTATTCTGTAAAGCCGACCGTCTTTCCGGAGTTTGTGGCTTGGTGAAGATTGCTTGTTTTCACTCATATCTGGTTCTGTGCCCCTTCCCAGGCACATGGGAAGACTATACTCCATTGCCCCGTTCATTTAGGAGGGGACAGATCATCATTTCCAGTACAAGGGACATGATGTTTCTGGGCTAGGGCATTTAGTAGACTGTGAGGCATCTCCATGCCCTATGGCACCCTTATAAGCCTCATGCCAGGAAACCAGCATGACCAGAGAGGGCAGCCAACATCCCGAGTCACTGCAGGAAGGGAGGGAGGAGGAAGTCTCTCCTTCAGTCAGCCCGTTGGACTGGGTGTGAGAAAAATTCAACTTTTGTTTATCTTTCCGACAACTAGTCATAACTTACACCGATTAATACACAGAGAGGAACAAGTTATTATTATAGAAGATAATTAGCATATATGAGAATTTTAGCTGTGAAGACCCCATGTTGGAGATGTTATTTCAGCCCAATCTTGAAAGACAGTTATTAATTTAGCTATGAGACAATGGGGGAGGAAGAAACTCCAAGTGGGAGAACCACTCGTCCACAGAGACAGAGAGAGGTGAGGGTCTGTAGGACACTGTCTGCTACCTTCCAGGCCTTGATAGGCTACGACAGTAGGAAAACATGTGCACAGCGCCTGTCTTAATGGCGCTTGCAGTCTTGGCGAAGTCAGATATCAATCAAAGAATCTCTCACAGCCAAAGCAATGAGTGTGGAGTTACAACTGTGAGAAACATGCAGGGGGATTAAGTGGTATAATATGAGGTCATAGAATAAGAGAAATTCATCTAATTAGAGAGGCTTAAGAAGGATCTCTGAGGAAGAAAGGATTGACCTAAAATCTGAGAACAGGAGTTAAGTAGACAGATTTCAGTGGTGGTAAGAAAACCAGGTGAGAGGGGACTGACACCTTAGAAAACAGGGCACGGGACAAGTCTGGAGAGGTAGGAGGGGACGGACCTCCCCGGGCCGCATTATAGTGTTCATCGGTATCATGAGAGCAATGGAAAATCACGGGGATGTTTTCATGTATGTATCCAAAAGATTACTCTTTTCCCCAATTTACTGCAGAAAATGCACTGGAGAGGGATAAAGACTGAAGCAGGGGAACCAGGTGGGAAGAGATCGCAAAATGTCCAGGTAACAGATTACAGTATCTTAGACAAGGATGGCGGCAGGGAGAGGGAGGTGGAGCGGATAGGAGGGATGGGAGAGATGGTGAACTCGGTGATAAGTCAGATGTAGAGGAAAAGATAGAGGAAGGTTTCCCATGGGTATGATGGAGTGAATGGCATGTCACTGGGGGGAGAAAACTAGATATAGAAAAAAATTGCAAGTTCTATTTTGAACATGTTGCATTCGAAGTGCCTTTGAGACAGCCGAGGGGAAACAGCCAGGAAGCAGTTCCACCTCCGGGTTCTGGCCCTTGGAACAGCGCCTCTTCATCTGGATACGTCCACCAGTCATCTGGACAGCAGGATAAAGTGCAGATTCTGAGTCAGGAGGTCAAGCGTGGGGCCCATGATTCTGTGTGTTTAACAAGTACACAGCCAATGCCAACACTGCTGACCTACGGACCATGTTTTAAGTAGCAAGGGTTTGGAGGACAAGTGGTTGGAGCTCACATCTATGAGCAACTGTCACTGAAGCCCTGGGTTTGTGGGGGAGTTCTTGGACAGAGGACAGGGTGGTAAGAGATGAGGGTCTAGAACTGAGCTTTGAGGAACACCAACTTCAAATGGCTGGATGGAGGTATATAAGCCTGCAAAGAAAGCAGAAGAGCGATGGGAGAAACGAGGGAAGCCGGCAGAACATTATACAAGCGAAGGCAAGGCAGGAGAATATTTTAAGAAACAGGAGGAAAGATCATTTTGGTGTATGACGGAGCTGGAAAGCAGGATGGGGTGGACCGACCGAGTAGATGCTGAGGAGATGAAGTCAGTGCACAGAGAAGGTTCCTCAGAGAAGCTTGATGTGAAGAGGACAAGAAAGATGAAGCAGTGCTGGGAGGCCCCTGTGGGCTTCCGGACTTCTTGATTTTAATGGTAGATCCTCAAGCAAACTCCGTATTCTTTGAATTTTGGCTTATTCATTACTTGCTAGGGATCCTTTCCTGACTTCCAAGAAGACAGAGGCACTTCCTTTTCTTTCGCTGCCACAGCGCACTCTGTACCCATCCGTCACTCAATAATCATCCTCCCTGGCAGCGGTTCTCAAAGTATGGTCTTCAGAACCCTATAGGTCTGAGGCCTTTTTAAGGGGGCCATGAGGTCAAAACCATTTTCATAATGCTATGACATTATTTACCAAAATTATACCAAGATATTATTTGCATTTTTCCTTGTGTAGCTATTTATATCAATGGTGCAAAAGATCTGTTGGGTAAAGCTGCTGGAGTTTAAGCACAAATCAAGGCAGTGAAATTCTTCATCTGCTACATACTCCTGGTGAAAAATAGCAATTTCAGCCCTGGCCGGGTGGCTCAGTTCATTGGAGTGTTGTCCTGTGCACCAAAAAGTCACTGGTTCAATTCCCGGTCAGGGCACATACCTAGGTTGCACGTTCAATCCCCAGCCAGGGCATGTATGGGAAGCAACTGATTGATGATTCTCTCTCTCTCTCTTTCCACCTCCCTCTCTCTCTAAAATCAATAAACATATCCTTGGGTGAGAATGACAACCTTTGTAAAAAGCCAATTTCACATAAAAGTGCTTTACTCCATTAAATCGTGATGGTGGTGCCCACGTCGTTTGAATATTCTGAGCAGTGAAAGGAGAAGCACACACCCAGCTCTTGCGTCGCAGCCTGGACGACGGTGACGGGATTGACGAAGGCACTTCCGTGGCTGTCTGACTTGCCAGCTGAACTAGCTGCATTTCTTAAGTGGGACATCATTTTTATCTTACAGGAATGAGTGACAAATGATGGCTATTCAGACATGGATATATGGCAGACATTTTCTCAAAAATGAACCAATGTCTGTCACTTCAAGGAAAACAGCTGATAGCGTGTGCGGCCAATGATAAAACAGAAGCTTTACAGTGAAAACCAAGAATTATGGAATTTACAGAATTTATCCCTTTTCTAATACATTAATATCTACAGAAATAATCCACAAAACAAAAGCTCGTAGGGACCCTCCACCATGTTTACAAGTGAAAACAAACATTTGAGAACTGCTGACTTCCACTGGGTCAGGGGGCTCCTTCGGGACATAGCCTGTGAGTCCTTCCACCTTTGCAGCCCACAGGCAAGCATGATCCCTGTGTGTGGCAAACGCCCAGGAAACATGCGGCAAACTTTAAAACGAATGGGCCACTGCAGAAAACTTTACAAATGAAGGTGAAACTGAAGGGAGAAAAAGTGAGGGAATCTGTATTCAAATTTGACAAAAAAAAAAAAAAAAAAATCAAAAGTCTTAGAATATTTTCAACGCTTTATCAGTAATTTTATGTCTAGGAAATTTCCCTGGGGAAATAATTTATTCTAAGGATATGCATAAAGATGTAGTTATGAGAACAGTGTGACCCAAATTGGGAACATGTATGGATCCACTTTAGGAGAAAACTCACAGACCACCCCCGCAATGCTAACTTAAGTTATTTTTACTAGGTTACTTAGATGTGTGAAAATATGAAATTACATAGTAACTCTATGACTATAGTTCTTATACAACTGCACAACCCAAGCCAATTTAAAACGAATCTACAAATTAAACACAATATTTACAAATAAATAAAATTCAAGCCAACGGCATTCATTTAGGGTGACGTGATATTCATTTGGACCTTGATTACTGCTTGCTTTGTGACTGTGGTTTGAACTTCTTGAGGTATTGATTTGAGAGAGACAAGGCGAGAGGAAGGGAGAAGGAGAGGGAGAAAACAGCAACGTGAGAAAGAAACTTGGTTGTGTTGCATACACACCCCTACTGGGAACTGAACCTGCACCCTAGGTACGTGCCCTGACTGGAGATTGAATCCACAACCGAGGCATGTGCCCTGACTAGAAATCGAACCCGTGACCCTTTGGTTTACAGGACAATGCTCCAACCAACTGAGCCACACTGGCCAGGGCTTTAGGATTTTTTTTTTTAAAATGTGACATATTTATGCCACCACCATCAATGCTGACCTCTCTTGTCTGTATTTGAAATTGCATTTGTCTTGCACACTATGAAGTCTTTTGGTTTCACTTGATGGAACTAAATATACCATCATTTTTCTTTTTTATTTTTTTTAATTTTTTTTATTTTTTAAAGATTTTATTTTTATTTATTTTTAGAGAGAGGGGAAGGGAGAGAGAAAGAGAGGGAGAGAAACAGCAATGTATGGTTGCCTCTCACATGGCCCTCACGGGGACCTGGCCCGCAACCCAGGCATGTGCCCTGACTGGGAATCGAACCGCGACTGCTAGGTTCCCAGCCCGCGCTCAATCCACTGCGCTACACCAGCCAGGGCTTCTTTTTCTTTTTTAAAATGGAGTGTATTCATTTTTTAAAAGATTTTATTTATTTATTTTTAGACAGAGGAGAAGAAAGGAAGAAAGAGAGGGAGAGAAACATCAATGTGTGGTTGCCTCTCACATGCCCCCCACTGGGGACGTGGCTTGCAACCCAGGCATGTGCCCTGACTGGGAATTGAACCAGCGGCCCTTTGGTTCACAGGCTGGTGCTCAACCACCGAGCCACACCAGCCAGGGCGGTATTCCATCATTTCTTAACAAGTCTACTTCTGCCCTTTCTTATTAGTCCACAACAATAAAAATGATATGGAATGGCTCCAGTCCACTGTGAATAGAGATGCAAACTAAGACTCTGAAGTAGTCACCAGGTAATTATTTCAAATGGATGATGTAGACGAGGCTTTCAAGAAGATATCACATCGAAAAGTTCTCTTAGAGGGACCACAAACAGTGAAGAGTAAAATAATAATAATTATTAATAGTGAAAAGCTGGAAATAGCTTAAATGTCCATAAAAATGGTTAAATAATTTAGAAACCCTCAATATTTCAGAGTATTATGGGATCATGGGAAATGAGAGAAATAATACTTCATTAGAATGTTCACAATACACTGCTGGAAAAGTAGGTTGCAATGTTCTATTTATCTACTGAGAGATTCATCGAGGAGAGACTGGAAGCACAGGGAACAAAAAATTAACATTGAGCCCCGGCTGGTGTAGCTCAGTGGATTGAGCGCGGGCTGTGAACCAAAGGGTCGCCAGTTTGATTCTCAGTCAGGGCACATGCCTGGGTTGCAGGCCAGGTTCCCAGTGAGGGCCACGTGAGAGGCAACCACACATTGATGTTTCTCTCCCTCTCTTTCTCCCTTCATTCCCTTCTGTCTAAAAATAAAATAAAAAAAATATTTAAAAAAATTAACATTGAGGTGGTATTATAGGTGATTTCCACTTTCTCCTGCGTGTTTTTCAATATTTTACAAACACTTTACAATGAATACATTTGCATTGTAATAAAATGAACACATTGTTTTTTAAGAGAATTCTTACGCAAAACTTCTGACACAAAACTACTAGACTTAATAGTTTAGGAACAGGTCATACTTAGTAAGACATCTTCTAGGTAGCTGTTATTTGATGGAAACCCAGAAGAATAACCATGAGGATTGCTCAGTGCAGCTCATCCTTCATGGTGAGGTGACCCAAAATGACACCTTCCGACAGCATTCTCTCTTTCTCCCTCCAAGGAGCTAAGAGTATTATTATTAATTCTTGACATGCTTTGCAATCTCCCTTGGAACAATGGAATTTACAATGAGACATGATTCTTTGAATCTGTTTATTTTATTTTTGGGTAAGACACACATTTTCCATAAACACTCTCTCCTTATACAGACACTGTTCATCATTTAATTATATAGTTAATACCGTGGATTACAATAGCGAATGCACAAAGATGTAATTATAGGATAAGTACCTGGTAATTTCTATTCTCTAACGTGAAGATTGAATGTTAATTAGCTGTAAGCATATCACAGTAGGTGCAATTATCAGGTAATCCTTGGGAATGTGTACTTTTTGGATCAGCATTTATTAAGGAAATCCCATGTAGTTACTGAGGAATGTCACAAAAAGCTGCAGACCTTTGTGCACAGATAAAAGAAACAATTAGAGAAGTTAATTCCACTGTCACCTTATTGGTATTACAATATTTCCATTGCTACCTTGTAATTCTGTCCCTCTGAATGCTCACTTACTCAATAGCCCCAGCTACCTGGGAAACCTGGAAGAGCTGTACATGGGATGCATACCTAAGAACAAATGCTGGAAGAGGCCCAGTTCATCAGACAGAACCTCCCTTTGGCAGTTTTTCCATTTAAATATGAGATCGTAATGAATGTCCAGGTGGCAAATTTTTTTGGTCCAGAAGCTGCAGCACCGTCTCAGGAATTCAAAGGCAGGAGCCCAACAGATTAATGTTTCCCCATAATATTATCTCTGTAACATGCAATTTGTTCTCAACGATAATTAGATATTTAGAGAGCGACATAATTAGGAAGAAGCGGCTTAATGCTTTCTGTTGTTGTTTGCCGAGAATCTCCTGACAGCCGGCCTCCGCTCTGGGAGCAAGCGCGTTCTGATACAGGGATCTGCAGGAGCCGGCCAGCTCTGCGGAGAACCGGCTGCAACATTCCGCATGGTGAGACGAGACCATACAAAATTCAAACTTTGCTGTAGCTAATTGGTGTATCCTATCTTCCGTCCTTAAAAACAGGCCAGGATTCTGTTTATACATGCTTTAGAAGCGTGGATTACCAAAAGAAATATTGGGCCAGATATAAAGAGAAATGAGGTAAAATACAATTCCAAACCCGTTTTGGGTTGGTGATGGCTAAAACAGCCCCCTAAAGGTACGATCTGGATGGAGATTGCTATTGTCTTTTGTCTTTTTGTGACAGCTGCTTTCCTTGCCCCTCAGCTGTATCTACACACACTGTTTTCCTGGAATTTCATTGACAAGCAACTACCAGGTCCATTTGTAAGAGCTGAGTGGATAGCATGTTATTGAAAAATGTAACTTTCCGCGTCTGCCTGAATGCCCCGCCACGGGCAGAGAGTGGAGCACACACAAAGATCGCCCGTGCTTCCGAGGGATGTGGGCCACTTCTGAACAGGTCACAGAGCCCTGCCCCAGCAGAAGGCCCAAACCAGGTCCACACATTCGGCCCCCAAAGTCACAGTTCTCTCCTTACCAAAATCCTAAAAGGACCCCCTGCTCCCTCCTCTCCAAAGGCAACTACTAAGGGACTCCTACTGCCATTGATTAATTGTCATTAAAGAAAAGTTCATGCAAATGGAACCACACAGCACATACTCTTGTGGCTGGCTTCTTTTCTGCAGCCTTACGTGAGAGTCATCTGCACTGCTGCGTGTGGCAATAGTTTGGTATTCCCTCGCTATTTACTATTCCTGAGTATGAATGTACTGTATTTGATCCATTCCAGCTGTCGATAGCTGCTTGGCTTGTTTCCAGCTTTTAGCTATTACAATCACTCTGTAATGAACACTGTTGTTCAAATTATTTGGTGTATGTCCATTTCTGGTGGGTTTATACTTAAAGATATAATTGCGTGCTGACTCCTCACAGCTGAAACTCACTCACTCATTGGTGTGTGAGTTTTGTTTTGCTAAGGGAAGAGAAGAAAGTCGTGTTGGGGAATGCGTCTGTGGTAGAATGAGAAGCATGATGGGGAAAGAAATGGCATCTATTCTCCCATGGTGGCTTGTGGGCTGGGTGTGCCCCCATGTGAGGGGTAAAGAGGTCCTTGCATGTGTGGGTGGCAATGAACAGAGGTGTCCCGGAGCAGAAAGTGCACTCCCACCATCCTCGTGCAAAGCCAAGCCCAGGTTTGGTAGCTTCCAGAATGAGAGTTCGGGATTATCAGGCACCTGTTCCTCTAACAGGCCATGACAGTGAGAGGCATCTAAGGGGGATATGGACAAGGAAGAGCTGGAGCCAGAGGGTTCAGAAGGAGCCCAAATCAGCCCTGGCTGGGTAGCTCAGTTGGTTAGAGCGTATTCCAGATATGCCAAGGTTATGGGTTCAATCCCCGGTTGGGAACATACAAGAGTCAAACAATGAGTGCATAACTAAGCAGAACAACAAATCGATACTTCTTTCTCTCCCTCTCCTTCCTTTCTTCTCTCTCTCAAATCAATAAACAAAAATTTAAAAAAAATTAAAAAATGAGCCAAACTCATGTGGTAATTGTGGTTCCTTCCTTGGGGAGGTTTCCAGAAATAACTAGCCCGTGGGGAGCCAGGGAGCACTAAGGACTCACTAGCTGGCAAAGGCTGAGGTATTTTTAGACATCTGGCTAATTATACGACCAGCCAGCGCACAAAGCAGTTAATGCTATAGCGGTATGATGGGCAGACACTCAAGGGCCAGGAGAAAACGGAAGCCATTCCATTCCCCGTTCTTCAACTCAGACCACTTCCTCCCCCAAACTTTCCCTCTACCCCTGTGTTACAAAACCACAGAGAACAGTTTTAACACTGCCAAGGAAGAGTCTGGAAGGTGTCGGAGAGGAGGTGACAATGACATTGGCCCTGAAGAGCAACAGTATTTTTCCAGGTGACAAAATGTCCCCCAGGCGGAAGGGACACCACTGGCGAAGGAAAGGGAAGTATGAAAACAGGCTGCCTGCGGGTGGTCAGGAATAGTCCAGTATGACTAAAAGGAGGATGTGGCTGTCAGAGCCTGCGTGGTGATTTTAAGGCCACTTATGAATATTTAGGCAATTCAGTAAAAACTGCCCTGGCAGCACTGGGGGTGGGGTGACCCTGACTGCCAGTTTTCTCCCCATTGTCATCACACAGGCAGCTTTGGTGGGGTGGGGGGGCTGCAGGCATTACAATAGATGTGCGTATTTGCTCAGTTCTCAGTCTTTATTTACAAAATGTTTGTGGCTGAGCTGCCCCACTCCCAACTCCTGCTTGGGAGACAACATCTGCTTGTGAGTGCTGAGTGCTGAGCCTGCGTACCATTGGTGCCCATGACCTTGGCTGGGCTGTTCCGGTCTCTGCCTGGCAGTGTTGGAGATGAGCCCTGAGTGTTAGGAAATGAGGCAGGCAAGGTAAGTCACGGCTGCCATGCGGACGGGTTTGGATTTCACCTTGTCACAAATGGCTAGAGCCCTCAAAGATCTTTTTCGCTTTTTAAAATAAATTTTGTTAAATCTATTGGGGTAACATTGGTTAATAAAATTATATAGGTTCCAAATGTACCCTTCTATACTACATCATCTATATAACGCATTATGTGTTCACTGCCCAAAGCCAAGTCTCCTTCTGTCTCCATACATGGGACCCCCTTCCACCTGCCTTTCGTCTGTTGTCCGTGTCTATGAGTTTTTGTTTGTTTGTCTTATTTGTTCATTTGTTTCTTTTAGTTTTACATCCCACAAATAAGTGAAATCATATGATTCATGACTTCTTCCATCTGACTTAGTCCACTTAGCACGACTGTCTCAAGATCTATCTAAGTTGTTGCAAATGGCAGTATTTCACACGTAATGAACTCTTCAGACTCAAAGACCTTTAAGTCAGAGGGTAGGCTGTGTGTTTGAGGAGGCTACCTGCAGCCCAGTGTGGAAGATGGGCTGGCAGAGGGGGGACCGACCGGGGGAAACCGAGAGGCTCCGGGGCACTTGATGCGCACGCAGGTGAAAAAGTACGCGGGCGCGGAGTCAGATGGACCTGTGTCGGTAGCGCTCATTTGGGGCCAAACTACTTACACTGTCTAGGCATCCGAGTCCAGGCTACAGAAGGAACATGGCAGATGGGAAAGGTAACCTGTGATGAGTAAAAGATATAAAGTTCCTGGCTTTTTCAAGTACAGAAATAGCCTGTGAGATATCAGAGATGGGGTCAAGGCTAGCATTAGACTAAATGTAGAAGCTGAGGGAGGAGTCAAAGATGATTTGCATATTGTGGCTAGGCAAACGAGAGAACCAGGAAAAGAAGGAGTTGTGGGAGGAAGCTATTGAGTTAAATTGTGGCCTCAGTGCTCCTGAGGGCCCGTGTGTTACCGACCAAGTGGAAATGGAAGCAATCCTCAGGGGGCTGCAAATGGCGGGGTGAGCACATCACTGCACAGGAATAAGGCTGCCTGGAAAAGGGCGTGGACCGAAGTGCCGCTCACTCTCGGGCAAGTCCACGAGTGCTGGGGTGGGACTCCATTTCTCCATTTGCTCAAAGGCAAAGAAGGAGCTAGCGGTGGCCCTGGCAATATAATGCTCCCATCTGCAACCAGGAGGTGAGCCAGGTAGGAAGGAACGCCCCAACCTTGCATCAGCCTGGCATTGCCTTAAGCACAAAACCGAGGAAGCCCTTGGTAGCGGGGGCCCACAGCCCCTGCAAAGACCAGTCAGGCTCGGAGGACACAGGGACCAGTGCAGCTGCACAAACACACGTGGTAGGGAGGCCCCTGCCCCCGGCTCTGAGCACTGTTCACGCCACGGGCATCAGGTGAGACTCAGAGAATATCAGAGTAGGAAGGGGCCTGGCAACCATCCATCCAAAACTTGTTTTATTCAGTTTCTCAAGAGGGGAAAAAACCCCATCTGCGACTCACTGCTTCCCCTCTTTCTCTTCTAAGGGGTCCTCTCGCTCTCATTCACTCCTGGCTGTAGCACATTTGGAAGAGCACGAAAGGGCTTAATGAAAAGAGGATGAAAATCCAGTATCGACTAGGCAAGCGCCAAGGACACAGTTGGCCGAGGTGTTTTAAAACACTTCCTACTTTCTTCTGGGCCCTTCCAGGCCATTCCCTAGTTATCACAGGTCTTCTGTAGCCCGATCCTGAGATTCCCTCACTTTTCTCCTGAGTCCGCCCCTTCCCAGAGGCATGATCAGGCTGAACGCAGGGCTGGTCCCTAGGTCCTTCAGAAAAGTGGGTTTTCTCAGTCTGGGCTACAAGTCTACCTCCCAGGCTGACAACACCTGCTGGTACAGGTGAACCACTCCACTTGAAGACTCTAGAAAGATGACTTCATCCCAAAATAATTTGGGTTGTTGGTGTAGCATGAGGTTGGTCTCAGACATGAGCTTCCTGTCTGAGACGGTCTTTGCCTCATTTCCAAATGTTTTTTGGCATTGTCTTTGCTGTGTTAGCTTTTACCATCTGGTGAATTTTGATTTCTCGTTTCTGAAAATGTTCCTGGCTCCTGAAGCCAGCTTTCACTGCTCCGCCGTGACCCCACACTTCTCTGCACTGGTCTTTCCACCAGTTCCCGCCCCTCATCCGCAGCCCCTTCCTGGCTCCCTGATTCACTGGTGCTCATGCGTGAGCGCAACCTGTTTCCGGTTCAAAACTGCTTTTTCCCTGAAGCCACTTGAACCACAGTTTGGCCAGAATCTCTAGTGTTCCTTTCAAAGAAACTCGCTGGTGACTATTATTTACTTATAAGTCACCTACCATCCCTACTTCTAAAAGGACTGAAAGCAGCTAAGTGACCATTATTTTTGTTTTCAGTTTTAATCCTCGTAGTCAGGGTCTTCTTCCCCAGTTAACCCTATTCTCTATTCCATTCCAAGCCCCTAGTTTCCTTCCTCACAATTCCTTTACCCTATTATATGGCCTCACTGAGTTCATACCCACATTCCTTCGGCTTCTGCGCTCTGCTTATAAAGAAATAGTCCCAGAGATGTAGATTACAGCACAGCAAATACAGTCAATAATACAGGGTGGGCAAAGTAGGTTTACTTGTGCACACGCAAAATACAGAGTTGATTATTATATTACTTTTCATACGAACAACCGTAAACCTACTTTTGCCCCACCCTGCATCATGGTAACCATGTACAGCGTCAGGTGGGCACTTGAAGCAGTGCGGGGGGGGGCACTCTGTCAAGTGCATGGCTGTCTAACCACTTTGCTGTACACCTGGAACTAACACAGAATAATATTCGATCCGACTGGAATTGAAAAAGAAAAAAAAGAAATCTGCCCGCTAACTCCACGTCCTGCAGAGGGCTCCCCCGGAACTGTGCTAAACCCACTGACTCGATAGCCAGAGTGTTCAGGTTCAAATCCCGACTCTGCTACTTATTAGTCCTGCGATCTTGGACAGGTGTGTTAAGGCTTCCCTATTGAAAGATACTCAGTAATACGTATGCTGATCCCTCAGGACTGCTGCAATGTCTGTGTGTGTATGTGAATGCATGCCCATATACTTCTGAAATAGTATCTGGCATAGACTATGTAACGTAGATGTGGTAGACATCACAATTTTCCTCTTCTTTATACTATTTTTGTGCTGAAGATCCCACGTTTTTAATCTTTTCTCATTCCTACCACTGGAATCTTCCAATCCTTCAATCAAACAACTAATATTGGAGGAGTTGGGAGGGGCATTTTTTCTACAGGTACAGGCCATGGTGCTGCTGAGCAGAGGAAGCGACTAGCAGTCCTGATGTCCACACGGTGTCAGGAGCATGGGTGTCGATGGAGTGGGTGCAAACAAACACATATGTTAAGCCACAGGGAGCAGAGCATCGTGAAACTTGGGGCCCGAATACAATGTCTGGTGGCACCTTCTTAGTCTCGGTATAAGTGAAGCACCTCTCCAGGTCCCTCTTGGATCAAGGACAAACAAAAGAAGACTGTTGTAGGGTGTGTGCCCCCACCTCAGACTTTCCCGCCCGACTGCCTGGTCTGATTACCTGCACGCTTAGGTCCCTTAGGCATGTTCAGAGCATGTGGCTGAGATGTGTGTGCATGTAGGTATACTGAGGTTGCTGATAAGTCATCTGTATCTCTTTCATCCTTATAAGTATAGTTTGTCATAGTTATCTCTTTTCTGGGAGGTGCATCGCCCTAGTGGCATTCTCTTCTGCCTCAACCATAGTGATAAATAAGTTGTGTCTCTTATTGCAGAGGGCAAACGGTGGAGCATGAGGGTTGGTTAGAATGAAGCCCCTTGACCTTGGGGTGTGGTCCGTGTAGTAAGCCTGGCTGGCCAGCAAGATCTGAGATAGATTCAGCCAGGATGGTGTCCCACAGAGCAGGGTCCACAGGTGCACAGGGCCCCAACAGGGTTTGCCGGGAGGGCAGTGAGAAGGCAATGGCAGGTTTCTTGCCCTGTTGTTTCTACTGGAGCTGCTCCACTTCTATCTATTGGGATTCCTCCGCACGTCTCATCTGCAGAAAGGATGCCGTGGCACCATTTGATTTCTCTCTGCCCCCGGGGCCTAGACTGTCGGTGTCCAAAAGGGCGGAGTATGTGTTTATTTTACTTGGTGCTTTTTACCCAGTGCCTAGCATAGTACTTAGGATTTTGCTCCTACTCAGTAAATATTTTTGAATAAATGTATAAAACAGTAAAATCACTTGATATGGGAAAAATATTGCCAAATCCTTAGAGGAATTAAACCAACATAGCATTTCTACAGCTGTGCAGTTGGCTGAAACACTTCGAGTTAATTGTATTGATTTTGTTTATTATTTATATTTGCTGGGATTTAAATATTCTCAAGCAATGCTTTTGTTTTCAAAGTAAAAAAAAAAGGCAATCATAGGGGAAATATTTGAATGCCAGTGCACCTGATCGATCCGCTGTCACGAACCTACTCCTGACCCAACTGTGTGTATACAGGTCAGGACTCTCTGGACTGGACCTACTTGCACTCCCAGGTTCTGAGGAAAGAGCTCAAGGGAGGTTTCAGTAATTCCCGACAGATATTATTGATTAAGCAAATCCCTTTTCTTCCCATTGTGATTTCCCAAATGGTCTCCCAGGGTCTGACCACAGGCAACGATATCTGCGTCTACTCAGGCCGTCTGATTTCTAGCCGTGTGCCCTGGCTACAGATCTTTTCTGCAGGCTACATTCTGAAAAGGAGCCATCTCTCTATTCCCATTGATAGC
This sequence comes from Micronycteris hirsuta, assembly GCA_004026765.1. Classification (NCBI taxonomy): domain Eukaryota; kingdom Metazoa; phylum Chordata; class Mammalia; order Chiroptera; family Phyllostomidae; genus Micronycteris; species Micronycteris hirsuta. Next base: position 120,611 of record PVJI01002795.1, on the reverse strand, counting down.
AAACAAAATGACTACCATTCTGCTTGAAGTGAAGAGCAATGCAAGTAGCATTCTAGCTTCAATCACGTGGATGCTTTCTTCTCAGTTTTGTGCTCGGGCTTCTCTGAAAGCCAGAAGAGCGTTCTACGGTAATGGCAGCTCGAAGCAGCTCTGCTGCAATATCCGAGTTACTCGTTTTAGTTTGTAATTGCTTATAAAACACAAAAGTTGTATGCTGCCTGGCTTGGATCCATAAGGCAGAAAATTTACTGTATTATGCCTCTAATTGTCTACTATGTTTTTTAAAGGGAAAAATCATTCGAGATAAATTGTTTAGCTGAAATACTAGAAATGTTTTAAACAGAGAAAAGAGTTTCCTTTCCCAAACTCTCAGAACTGTTCTTTAATTAAAACATGGCAAGCTTATAGCTAAGAGAATATTCGGAGAGCAAGAGGTTAGAATTCAGTTTGCTAACCACATAAAAACACAAATTACCAAAAAGTACTTTAAAATGATTATTTATTATATACTGTCTTGGCAGTTAATTAATTATGTTTACAACTGTTACATCTCTGTAATTATACAGCAATCATTCATCCATCAAACCTTAACTGAATTCTACCTCTGAGTAAATTTACATATGGATTCCTTCATCCTTCCCCAAACTGAGGATTTCACTTCAGAGAGCCTCAAAAGTATGAAATGATTACAAATGGAGAAAAAGGGGGAACAGACTCAGACCAACTTCTGAGCAGCAAAGTAAACCTTGGTGATAAAGTTCAGGCACATCACTAGGCATGTAGATATTTTTCATGTTATTACCCAGATAAACATGAACCAAACAGAATAGCCAATGACTTGGTGACATGGGAAGAAAGAGTACATGTTGTCTGTCAAGCACTGAACTAAGCACAGTACGGACATTAACTCGTTTGAGCCTCTCACTGTCCCTGAGAGATAGGAGTACTGTCTGTATTTCACAGAATGAAGAACTCGAGCTGAGAAAGGTTAAGCGTCTTCCCAGGACAAAACACCAAGGGAGCGACTGCAAACCGGACAGCTGACCACTACAGCACACTGCCTTTTCCATCAGCTTGTGCCTGCAGGTCCCGGGCTGGGTCACAGGAGGACCTCACAGGTACTGGCTTATCAACTTATATTTACACTAGTCTCACTTTCACTTTGTTCTCCAGATTCTTAGTAGTTGGTTCCCTGCTTTGTCTTTCAATGGCCCTGTGACTGAATGTTGCCTTAAGCCAAGGTCCCAGTCTTCCATGGTTGGTGTTCTCCAGGCCCTGGACTCAGGGAACTAGCTCTCTGCAGGTGAACTCAAGTCTCTTGAGGACTTAGACCCACTCACGACCCGCGCTGCCACAGCCTTGCAATGCCCACAGCCAGCCCTCCGGCCCCCAGCCAGTCACGGCCTCACTTTTGCCCTGGTCTCTCTTTCCTCCAGTCTTTGGCTAATCCTGGTCATTCTTCCGTTTCCACTGTAAAGTCTTTTACTCAGTGAGGCCACCGTTGACTGTCAAATCTGAATGAGGGCTCTTCCTCATACCTTTCTGTATTCTCCTTCACAGCAACGATCACTCTTTGTAATTAGGCACATATGGGTGTGACCGTCTGCTTGAGGCCTGTCTGCCACACATGAGACAGTGAGCCACACGAAGGCAGGGCCATTTGTGCTCTGCTCGCCCTGAGCTAACACCTAGTAAGTGCTCAAAGCTTGCAAATGAACCGACCTATGCAAAGCCCTTAGTCCATAATATAATAGGTGCTCGATACACGTTAGTAATATTATTTCCTAGAGGAATTAACTCTCCTTATATCTTTACACTCATTCCATGTTCCATTTTGCCAGGAACTAATATCTTGGTTTAGAGGGATTTTGGGGTTCACTTTCCAAATGGTTCTTTAAAAAAAATTGGCGCTGACCTTGTTCCTCCATTTGTCCCCACCAAAGTACTATCTGACTGGTGAGATCCTCCCCAAACTGGGTAATGACAGTAAATTTCAATTGTATGAAAGTTTTATTTATATGGATAACCTGGTTTTTAATGATGCCTTGCTTACTAAGATCTTTAGGGTAATTCCAACAGCTTGCTAACTTTATTCAACTGGAAAAGAGCTCTCAAATCTACTTATAGTAAGAACTTTGCTATTAACATAAAAATCTCTTTAATGAGTTCACTGGTAGAGACATACAATGCTGAAATGCACAAAAGATAAATGATTTATTAGTCAATTTAATTCAATTTTGTCAGCGAGTCCTATCAATTCCTACTTTGTAATAACTTTCAAATTCATCAGATACATTCTTTTCCTGCCACTGTCTGGACCTGTACCTGCTTAGATTAATAATATTTTTCAAGACTGGTCTTCCACATTTGGTCTTAAACTTTTACAATTGAGCATGTGTACTGCAGTCAAGTTAGATTTCTTAAAACCCTGAATTTGAAGGTGGTCCCTGCTCAACAACCCATAATGGTCTTCCAGTCCCCGCCAGATCAAATTCAAATGTTAGGCCTCCCTAACATCTTCCATCTAAGTTAGCAACTCCCTACTTCCAAGTCACTCCAATTCCTATCTTCTTTGTCAGCCCAACTCCTGCTCACAACTTAAAAATCTCAAGTTCTCCTGACTCCATTTAACTTTTAGTGTGTTTGTCTGATAGGGCTTCCATGATGAAATACCACAGACTGAGTGGCTTAAATACAGAACACAGTCCAGGAGGCTGGAAGTCCAAGATCAGGGTGTCAGCAGGGTTGGTTTCTCCTGAGGCCTCTCTCCCCAGCTTTCAGATGTCTGCTTTCTCTCTGTGTCCCGCTTGGCCTATTTTTTATGTGTGTGCACACATCTCTGGTGTCTCCTCCTCTTGTTATGAGGACATCACTCTCACAGAATTAGAGCCCAACTCTATGACTACATTAATTACCTCTTTAAAGGCCCTCTCTCCAAATGCCGTCACATTGTGGGTTAGGGCTGCAATACATGAATTTGGGGGAACCCAGTTTAGCCCATAACTTTTAATACATGTTTTTTCTCTCTCTAATTTTTATCTTTTATAGAAATAAAAGTTTCACACATTTGTTTATTGTCTGCCCAAGAAGATTAAAGTAGTCTCCTTCGGAAAAGTATCTAAATTTTCTTTTCTATTCCTGAAGTTTGTGCATAATTAACATTGATTTCTTTATTCAGTGGTACCCAGTACTTGAGAAATGGACTTTCAGGAAAGCCTAGAAAGGTAAACAACGTCTTCACTCCCCCCATCAGTAACAGGGGGAACCTAAAATAAGGCGGACCTGGGGATTGGTCTGTTAGGCTATGTGCTTCAGTTAGTACTAGTTACTGTGAGCGTGGACACTTCAGCTGAGAGGTAGGGCAATCGAAGAAGTAATCTTCAAACTCAAAGAACTCGACCCAGCAGGTCCAAGGCACCCCTGGCCTTGGACTCTGAATTCTGAGGAAACCATAGGGGAAATCCAAGATGGCGGGGGCAGGGGGATGTCACTGACAGGTGGCAAAGGTGACAGATCTTTTCCAGCAGGCTCTCAGATAGGCAGCCACCACATCTGTCCCTCACTGCGAAGCACGGACAGCCGTGTGGGAGATACGGGGACGGGAAGATGGAGGAGAGGAGAGTGGTAGTACAAGTCCGGGCATTATTGTGCTCTGTCCTTTTGGTTCTCCAAGACGTACTGTCCCCAGCAATTCCCACTGCATCTTTACAAGCTTGCTTTTAGCCATTCCAGCAGTTATTTGTATCTGGGTTAACAACCTTAACTGATCGATCAATGGAATTACTGGAAACCTTCTTAAAGAATTCTCAATGTCAATTTTCCTACCTGAACACTAAAATGAATGAAGTCGTTAAGTAAAATGCTGTTAAACAGTCCATATGTGTTCTGAAACTAGTCTTTGAATGAAAGGAAAGTTGCCAATATATTTTCCTCTGCCATTCTGACTGAAAGCCAAAATGTTTACCGAGTAGCTGATCCATAAGGTGGATCCCACACAAAAGCTTTGGAGCAATGCAATCCTTTCTCCTTTTGGTCCAAAGGGCCCTCACTCCTTTTACCCAACCAAAAATTACCTTAAGGCATGGAATTTCTGACCTGAGCAAGTTAGGGAAGTATTTTGTGGATGGACTAGGGTGGTCCAGGGAGAAAGGCCACAGGTCTTAAGAGTCATAAAGTATTCAACTTCTCATACTGAATAAGGACTTTTTCAATCTGACTCAAATTCACCATTTGGATGAATTTAGTAAGGCAAGAAATCCTCCCAGGAGACTCTTCTGTCTCATATTTGCTACGCTGGGGTCTGCGTCCTGGTTCCTGGTCCCCTCTACCTTGGCAAGAGCTTTGCCTCATCATGGCCTCACAAGTGACGTACAGAACCAGCGTCTCTGCTGCCAACAGCACAGACAGAGCTATATGAAGGTCACGGACAAGCACACAGGTAGACAAAGGGCTATCTTTCTGAAACCAGCAGTATCCAGCATGTAGGTCTCAACTGATTATGCTCGAGCTGTTGCATAGCTGTTGTCTCCCATTTCAGAGTACTTATCTTACAATGGGGAAAACAATGAAAAGGCACAGTGAAATATGATCGGAAGGATCCCCTTAAATGGCCAATAAATAGCGTGGACAGCTAGATTTTAAGGACGAGCCGCTATGCTGTAATCCTTGAAGATTCCCAGAAAATCAAGGCTTCCCAGAATTCTGGCCTGATTTACATAAACAAATCAAGGAAACGTTTTATTCGTGGAGCCTTCATTATTTCTCTGGCAAAGGCTAGAAAAACTGGCAAAGGCGACACATCTGCCTGATTGACGGTTGCTCTTTCTCTGGAGCTCCTGCAGTCGGAATATAACAGGATCTCCAGGAAACTGCACATTTTCCCTTTATTTCAATTAGTTTTCTCCACACAGCCCACTGCCTCTTCAGCCAGCTCAGAAAACATGACTTTTAGTATTGCTTAAGCTGCTTGACTTACGAGATAAGCTCTGAACTCCTACCTAGTCCTTCCTTAGGAAGATTGGGTCCTTTGTGTCTTATCAGTTTACCTGCTGGTATTTATTTAACACCATTTGTGATGAGCTCTCACTTTTTCTGTCTATTTGAATTTTGACTTGATAACATTATCTTTATCTTCTGATTAACACAATTCTGCCTTTGTGACCTAGAGTAAAAAAAAAAATTTTTTTTTTTGAATAGGCCAGTCTCCAGACAAACCTCGGAAGTGAACAGTCCCCACTTTTGGATAAGACTTTTAAGCTGGTGCAATCCCTATTAGGCTTTTGAACTTTTAACAAGAGAAAGCACTGACATCTTTCTGCCAACATTTTCCTGAACCGCAAATTGCTCATGCATTAGAAATTCTCTAGAAATGACATAAAAAGGCTATGAAGCAAATGTATTCTTGTAGTGCAGGTCTGCAAGTCAGGGTAATTTCAGAATACACCACATAAGCTGAAAAGATGGCAGATGCAAGAATTGGATTTAACCATAGATGATAACCCAATTTTCTCCCTAGTGCTGTAACTCAATAAGTCTTTAATGGCTTCTTAGATAAACAGATGGATGTCATCAAAAGGCACAGGATGATAAATCTGATTGGTGCCTGAACAATTTGCACTGCTTTATCCCCAAAACAAGTAGCAGGAGAAAAATGGGAGAACCCACCCTCAAGCCCCAGCATGGGAGTTGAAATTATTTGATTAGAAACAGTTGTATTTTCCCAGTGGCATAATATGAAAAACAACAGAATGGCAAAGTCCAGGAAGTGCAATATATCTTTTTAATTAGGGTTCTTCTTTTGAAGATTTATACTGCTCGGTTTAGTTGTGTTTATTCTTATTTAGTTGACTCAGTTTATTTTCACACAGACTTCTAAACATTCAGTTAAAGCTCTTTGGAAGATTATGACCTTCAATTATCCATGATGGCCCAGAGTTTATAAACTCGCAAGTCCGTGGTCCAATTTCTGCTAGGCAAGCAGTTCCTGAGTCTCTGAAGAGTTCCTTTATGTGGGTGCTTTTGCATTTAACTGACTTGTTCAACAAATCATTCAATGGGTTAGATTTCAAACAGTTCATTGTCGGAAGTCCACGTCGGAATGTATGAAGAATCTCACCATGCTTTTCCAGGGTTAGACCTGTCAAATTCAGAACACACACTGACAAACTCCGCGAGGTGTGTCCATGTGGGTCTAGCAGAAAGGGTGAGCTAAAAAATTTCTGAAAGGAAATATGCCTTTTGTTGTCATTGCTGCTGTTATATCTGGATTGTGAGTTTATGCAAAAGTTCTATGGCTTTTCAGTATTAATTTAGGAAATTCCTTGCCTTAGAATAAAGGGCTAGATTTTTAAAAAATATCTGATGATAAAGTATATCTTTCCTTTCATATTCGAGGGAAGAGTATGAAATGGGATGGTAATGCTAATGGTTTTTGTTTCTGGTATAAGATACTGCTTTCAAATATTTCTGAGAGCTGTAAGAGTTTACTAGGTATAGCTGTCATTAAAAAAAGAACTTTTCTGTGTCTGAATCAGAATATTCTTGAGAATCTATTTTGAAAAAAGTTTTCCTTTTATTCACAAAGTCCAAGCAATTGTTTAAAAATATTTTTATTATCTAACATTAGTTATCTGTTGAAGTTAATTCTTACTTAAAATAATAAATATAGGAGATTCTTACATAGCACTTACCACGGCCCTGAGAACTAAGGAATAAGTTCCTAGTACTTTACATGTATTAACCCATTTACTCTTCATGCCAGTTCTAAAGAGAAGAAAATATTATTATCCTCAATTTATAGATGAGGAATCTAAGGCACAGATAAATGGAGTAACCTGCCCAAGATCACACAGCTATTAAATGGAAGAGCCAGGAATGAAAACTCAGGCGGTCTGGCTCCAGAATCTATGTTCTTAACCGTTTTAATGTTTTACTGCCTTTTGGAAAAGCTTGATTGATGTATAAAAGTATTCATGATAGCATCAGCAGTCACGTAGAGACGGACTGGGTGAGGTCTCACTGAACACGGGAATACTAATCTCTGCTTTGAAAGCTGGTTACTCAGTTAGGCAGGTTGGGGAGCACTCCATCAGGCCCAGATGAAGAGGGCTCACCTCGAAAGCTTTTGGATGCAGTGAGGTGTAAATAAGAAAGTGCAGACTATACAATGTACAAGATGCATTTGGTACACTTTAGTTCCAGCTTCTTCATATGCTGATGGGGGCCCGTGTCTTAATTTCAGATGACTTCTACTGTATTCTCCCTCTACAAGGTCCTCCCTGAGGCTTCTGGTGTGCTGAACGCAGGGGCCTGTCACCAGCCAACTGCAACAGTCCCTTGATGGTGGAATCGCCCTGTTTCCCTGTGTCCCATGGGCATTTTCAGTAGGAAGGGGATGGGCCTATAATTTACTACAGTGGCTTTTGTGACATTAGAAATGCCTCCGTTGGCTGAATGTAAATGGGTAAAATTTTCTTGAAAAGCAACTGAACAATATGTATTGAAAACCTAAAAAAAGGTTCATAACTACCGGTTTTAGAAGTAATATTATACCCTAAGAAATTAATCAGAGATGTTGACAAAAGTTTTACATGAAAATATCACAGCATTATTTACAACAGAAAAGAAGGAGAAGAAGGGGAAGAGAAGGAGAACTGGAAACAATATAAATAACCAAGAAGAGGAGCCTAATTAAGAAGTTTATGATACACCCATAAAATGTAATATTATGCAGTCATTAAAATTATGTTTCTGACGAATTTTTAATGACACAGAAGTACTCATTATATAACATTCAGTGAAAAAGCAAAATACAGGACTTCTTTAAAAAAACAATGCCACTTACGTAAAAAGAAAAAAAATCTAAATATGTTATAAGTTTTGAGAGGACATCTGCCTTTTGTTGGTTATCTCTGAGTTGTAAGATTTTGGCTTCTGTTTTTCAAATTTTCTAAAATGAAAAGACATTAATTTTATAATCAGAAAACCAACCATTACAACATAAACACCCACGAGCTACGGGGAGGAAGAACTGGCAGATGTTTGGGTGTGTTGCTGCGGATGGTGGTGGCGGGAGGCGGGTGGAAGTGGGCAGCAGGCAAGAAAGGGGGCCTTCTTTTCCAGAAGACACATCTCAATTCCCCTGCACCGCCCCCCACCTGCTCAGTCCTCAGCTCCTCTGTGCATACCGGTGTGTTTTCCCATGTACACACACATACACAAACACTTGATTACCAGTCTCATGGAGCTCTTTCCCACAAAAACTGGGGATTCCTGGCTACTGCAAATATAAACAGAGTCAAATCCTCTCAATGCATATTTTTAAGGCAGTTACTCTGAAGTCTGACTCTGAAAATGGTCTCACAGTAGGGCCTTAAATTCTTTAGGCTAAAATTAAGCTGGAGTGTCTTTTTAAATACATGTTCACAGACTATTGTTGTGGGCTTTTTTTTTTTTTTTTTTACTTTCACTATCTTTTTATTTTAAAAGTGATGTTTTGGCACTAACTTCACAGACCTCTGCAATGCATCCCAGGTAACACTCACTGGCTCTCCCATCTTTTTATTTATGGAACACGAAGTTCCTGTGCACCTTCCGGCTTCTGTTTAGTGGGATAAACTGATATAAGCTACAAGAAAACACTAGCTTAATCAGTGCTCCTTGCCTTTTGCCCTCTGTCTTCACAGGTCAAATCCCTGTGGCGAAGAGAACATGAAGCGAGATGAGTAAAAGGTGAGCCTTCGGAGAGAGAAGGAGGAAAGACGCTGCAGGCAGAGGCAGCGCCGTCAGCAAAGGCCCGGCGCTGGGAGCATCGGGCTCTGAGTGAGCGGCAGCGAGTGTTCGCGGCTGGGGAGTAAAGGCTCAGCAGATAGGAGTGCAGAAACGTGGCTTGAGGCCAGAACACGGAGGATCCTGGTAACAGTAGGAAGATTCCAAATTATCACAGCCACCAATCGAGAGAGCCCAGATTTGCCACCGTGTATGTTCAGAAGAACATCCTGGGGGCGCTGGAAGCAATTCGAATGCGGAGGCCAGAGCCGAATTTGAGCAGTGGGAGTGTGGTGTGGAACCAACTGGCCTGGGGATGAGAGGGCCCGGGGTCACGTGCTGGTTCTGCCAAAGGTCAGCTGTATGACGTTGGGCAAACTGTATGCCCTCCTTAGAGCTTCTGTTTCAGTATGTGTAAAATGACAAGAACAAAATACGTGAATGCACGTATTTGTCCAGTTAACATATGAATGCCTGCATTCATCCAGTTAAGTATTATGAGCACGTTGTGTTAGGCACTGTGCTGGGCACAGAGAACAGTGAGGCGACAAAGAAGGACGGTCCTTGCTCGCACGGAGTTCACTGTCTAGTTGTGGTGGCAGACAGAGAAGTAACTTTTAGTGCAATGAGTGGGTGAGGGGGAATGAGAGTTCACCAAATCGTCGCCATTCAGGGCCATGGAGGTCACGGGCGAGCTGGCGGGGCAGATGCAATAGAGAAGTGCCTGCTGAAGTCAGATTGCGGCAGGCTGGGGCTAAATGAAGATGCTGGCAGTGGGCGCCGTGTATGGGGTTTGGCTGGGACAGGGCAGGAGCTGAAGTGAGTTTCAGTCCACTGGTCCTCTTCATTTCTCGAACGCTATTCAGACCACTCGAATAAGTGCCTTCCACCGACCAAGGAGACGGCCTCGAAGGGAGCGGTGACCGACTCAGTGCCTAAGCTCTAGTACGACTTATAAAAATCACACAGTAGCCACATTTCAAATGCTAAAAGGACGTTACGATCTAAGCATTGTTCTGGTGAGAATCTATGTGGTCACCATCTGTGGATATCTTTAAAAGTATGAGCTGCACAGGACGGGTGGCTGAACAAGATGAACTCTGGCTGTCTGCTCCTGTCATGCTAATGATCCCGAGACTGGAAGGAGGGAAGGGATGGCTCAGGGAGACAGAAGCATACCAGGAACCCGAAGCCGCACCACAGCTTCCGGTAAGCAGGCCCTGACCTTGTATCTTGCCACCCCTTTGCTCTGAGAGATGGCGTAAATAAATGGAAGCCTACTCAAACTATTCGACATTAGAGAGCCGCTAATGCTTATGCTTGAACTTCCTAGATGTGTTATTGAGATGGCATTAAAGCCAGCAAGTGACCACAGGGAATTCCATTGTTCAAAGAAAATGTAACAGCAGAGTTTCATTTTATAAAACGGCTAAGATTTACAACTAGAATTTCTGGTAATCCTTACATCACCAGTTGAACACTAATAATTTTTTTAAAAGACAAATGTGGTATGTTTTTAATTTCCTAAAGGACTTGATCTTATTGGGTGATAATTGAGGGGTTTCCGCAAGGCAGTCGCATTCATCTTTGTGGTCAGAACCCAAGAGTTACCGTGGTGAAGGTTTGGATTTATTTTTTCATTAGTGTTCCATCGATTGGACCAATTAGTCCGAGCAAGCCTGAAATCCCAAGGATTTTCTCAAACCGACATCTGGGCCTTTCTTAAGCTGCTGGTGACACCCGTGATATAAATTCACCAATTACAAGACACAGGAGTGGATGTGCCTCGCAGCAGTGAAACTTTGAGTTGGATCTGAAGTGTTTTGTGGACAAAAGACAAAACAATGCTTAGTGTCTGAATCACTCTTTAAAAAATCCCCCTTTCCTTTTTTTTTTTCAAATCACAAAATAGAGCAAATTAGATATAAGCTTAACATATTTCGTATCAGTGTCTTCTTTTCCTTGTAAGTTTTCTATGTTGTATTTAATACCTTCTGCCAGGGAAACCTTACCGTATAGGGACTACAGGCATAAACTTTAGAGTCAGAAAAAAATACTGAGTTGAAATCCTGATTCCTTCAGTTTTTAGTTCTATAAACTATCGGCAAAGGTTTTGAACCTCAATTTTCTCAACTTGTAAAATACAAGTAGTAGTATCTAACAGGGGATTATTACAAGATTAAATGAGAAAATACAAGAAAGCAAATCAATATGGCAACTCACTCATAGTGAATACCCAATAAATGGGAAGGTTTTTTTGTTTGTTTTGTTTTGGGGTGTGCAGGGTGTGTGTGTATGTGTGGTATGTGTGTCTTTCTTGGCTTATTTCAGACATTTACACAGCCTAATGAATATATTTGCAAACAGAAATATCCATAACAGAAGTGACATTTGCATTCAGAGTCCCGCAGCCTATAGGTGTTCAGTCCATGTCCATTTCAACATAATTTAAGGATCTTTCTAACAGAAAGAGCTTCTCAGTCTCATCATGGTCTTGGGATGCTTATTAAAATTTTTTTCAAAATTTTCACAAAAAATATAGCAATATATTATGAGTACAAACAATTCAATAAATGTATGTTTGCTGCTTTAAGCTTTTATTAACTTTGCCCCTTGTGATACATTAGAAGTCCAACACATTCTGATTTGCCCATCACAAGAGGAAGGCAGAATTAGAGAAAAAAATCTGCAGAATACTTATGAGTTAATATTTTAAAAGTAAGATGTTCTAATGAGCAAAATAAAGATGAACATGTAGTTCAAGAATCAAGGGAAAGATTGAAGAGGCTCCCGCAAGGCATCCACATGATGTACTCGCCATCAAAGTCTCTGCTGAGGGAGCGAGAGGCCTGGGCGGCGGGGCCTCGGAGGGTTCCGCTCGGGGCAGCTCCCCTAGGATCCCGCAGACCTGCCTCCGAGGTCAGCTCCGCCACTGGCTGGCTCGAAACTCTTTGCTAGTAAAACATTTCTGGCAAGTCAAACGACCTTTCTGAGGCCTGGGTTTTTCAGCTGTTAAACAGGGATAATTTCCTCCACGGGTTGTAGTGAGAAAATTCAAGGGTTTAATCTACACATAAAGCACCTGGGAGGGGGGCTGTTTGTGGCAGGCAATCGGTAACAGTGTGGCTGTCCCTGTGGCTGTCATTTAGTTATGATAAACTAGGAAATTAAAGTTTTACTTAGATGTTAACATCTCACATAAGAATGGCTAGGATAAATTGTCACCAAATTTGGAGGTGATTTTGGGATGGCCTGACTGAGTCTGAAACTATGTGGAACATACATGATTCACTTGAGACATTCTGATGGAGGGTTTCTAAGCTGGCAACCGCCTTTTTTAGGCAGCTAGAACTGAGGTGCAAAAAGCTTCTGTGATGGCGAACTGAGAGTGGTTGGGACAGCGAAAACAGGAATTTCAAAATCTGCGCTCCGAACTGAAAGGCACGGGACAGGTACTCTAAATCGCAAGATGCTGCTTTTCATCGGGGTGGCTCTGGGTAGCGTTTTCTAGGGTGAGAGGCAGCAGTGTTCCGATGATGATTTAGTCATTCTTCCATGAAAGACAGAAGAGGCCAGGAAACAGTCATGAAAATGATCGTTCCTACCCTATCTTCTCTTCCTTCTCCCAGAGCACCCCAGCATGCCAACCTCCCATTCTACCACCGGTCTGGTCCCTGCTTTGCTAGATCCTGCACAGGAACCATTTTTAGAGGTTAGAACTAGTGAAATCTGTGTCTCCAATGTTTGAAGGTGTGTGTGTGTGTGTGTGTGTGTGTGTGTGTGTGTGTAAACTCACATGTATAGGAACCCTCGATATATATTATATATTCTTACTCCACTGTCCCCTGCCAAAGCCCCCAAGGGACACTATCAGAGTTTATTGTTTATGTTCTAGAACACACCGAGGCTAGTTAATACAGACACGCATACCTATAAAAATTCTAGGTTACGCCAGCTTTTGTGGGCTGACCCAGGAACCATATAACCAGGCAAATATAATTTCTGTGAGAAAAGAGAGTCAAAACCTATAGATTAACTTTTAGAATGTGATCCATTTGCAGAAGGGGACTGAGAAATACTTTTTATAGACTTTTTACTTTGAAATAATTTTAGACTTGCAGAGAAGTTACAGAGGAGTACAGAATTCTCATTTGCCCTTCACTCAGCTCCCCCCGATGATAGCACTGTGCATAATCACGGCGTAATTATCAGGGCCAGAAAATGAACATTGATAAAATACTACCGAGTAATCTGCAGACATTATTTGAATTTCAGCAGTTTCCCCACTAATGTTTTATTTCTGGTCCAGGATTTATTTCAGGATCTCACTGCGTGTAGACGTCATTAATCCCCGATCTGTGTTAATGCCTCGGTCTCGCTCCTCTTTGATGACATCGACACTTTTGAAAAGTTCCGCTCTTTGTCTGGTAGACTGTTCATCGGTTTGGATTTGTCTGAACTTCTGTAATGATTCCATTGGTGTCGTGCATTTAAAAGGGACACCACAGAAGTGATGTTTTGGTCTTTTCAGAGCAACATATAAGGGGGTATATGATTTCTATATGTTTTATTACTGGTGATATTAACCTTGATCAGTTGGAAAAGGGCGTATCTGCTACATTTTTCTACTATAAACTTATGCTCCCCATTGTAACTAATAAATGTCTGTGGGAAGATACTTTGAGGGTATGCAATGGTGCTGTTTTACATTATTATTGTCTACCATTAATTTTAGATTCCATCAGTGGCTCTTACCTGATGATTACAAATGTGCTATTTGTCTAGGGGTGATTTTTTCTCTTTGTTATTTTTTTCTCTTTGTCAACATATTCATAAATTAGAATTATACTGTACGGGAGAGCTGCCCCTTCTGTCCTATTTATTTATTTATTTATTCATTCATTTATTTATTTATATACCTAGGTTAGTATGTATATTAATTGTCTTTGACTTTATAATCCAATAGCATATTGCTTTCATTGTTCGAGTTGTTCCAACTTTGGCAACTGAGTGAGTGCTCCTTCAGCTGGGCTCCTGTGTCTTTTCAACATGGTTTCATAACTTTACGAACGACTCCTTTTTGGAAACACAAGATGTCCAAGACTTAGCTTGCATTGTCCTTTCCAACCCTGATGTCAACCACTTCTCCAAAAAGTCCCCGTTCCTTTTCCCAGAGGCTGGCGTTAAGGAACCAAGTTACGGGTGCTAAGTGCATCCACTGCTATTGAGGTATCGCTGCTTCCAGCGCCTCACAGTGCACACAGGTGTGTGCACTGCCCCACATACACACACCTGTATTTCTATAGCCAGCTACCTGTGTGTGACTGAGTTCACACTGGCCCTTCTAATTCCAATCCAGTGTCACAGGATGCATTCTACCCTGCTCACTTTCCTCGTATGTATCCCTTTTCCCCCTCACAGTGAGAAACTGAGCTTTCATGATCAACGATGTATTTACTTCTTTGTTCAATTCTAGCACGGACATCTATCAGAACTGCTAGACCACGTCCTTGTTTCCAGAAGAAACAAGTGTACAAACTGCAGAGTACAATGTTCACCCATGGTTCTTTTGGCAGTCAGCCTTAGTCAAAGCATTCTTTTCCAAAGTAACAGGTTGCTCTCTTCTTCCCATATCCCCTCATTATAGTTGTGCTATTCATTTGCAATACGTTTAACTTCATTTTTTTTTTATGGTTTGTATAACATTCTGGGTTCCCCACATCTTGATTTTGTGTCTTTACTTATCGGCTGTGGGAAACAAGACAACGTTTCTAAGAGCCAGAAGTATACAAAAAGGGAAACTCAGGGAAGGGTCCCTCCCTCCGCACCCCTGCTACTCCCTCCGTTATCCCCCCAGTTTTACACTGAATTTCTACTCCGCTTCCTGTAGGTAACCAGCCCCATTAGTGTTTGCTTTATCTTTCCCATAGGCTTTTACAAAATTGAGTAGATCTCTGGATGCTTTCCTTATATTTTTACATGAAGGATAGCATACTCTAGGTCAAGGACTTTCAATCCGTGTGCCGTGGCACGCTGGTGGACCACAAGAATTTTTAAAACGTGCAATGCCTATTTCCTCAGCACTGACCTCTTTTCACTTAGATTGTCAAATTAAAAAAATGACAACAGCCAACACAACAGTAGCAGTCTGACATGCATGGATCAAAATTATACCTATTTTTAAAATCAGATTGGCTAAAAAATACATTGTTTGGTGTGTCTCAGAATTTTAGTAAGTAGTTTATGTGTGCTATGAAATGAAAAAGTAGACATTCTCTGCTCTAGCTATTCCTTTGCACTTTATTTTTACCACGTAATATCCCCTGGAAATAAGAAATAATTTCATATCAGTTCACAGAGACCTCCCTCATTCTTTGCTTTTCTTTCTTTCTTTTTTTTTTTTTTTTACAGATGCGCTATACTCCATTTGTGGATGAGTATAAATTATTTCACTACTTCCCTGTGTATGGTCATTTACATTGTTTCCACGTCACGTGATCACAAACAATGCGGAAATGAATAACCATGCCTAAGTGTCTCCATGTTGCTGGAGGCAGTTTCTAGAATATAGTCCTGGAAGCGGGACTGCTGGGTGGAAAGCGTGCGAGTCTGGTGCCGTCGGGTACCGCCAGCCTCCCTCGCCCCCACAGGGCTGAAACAGTTTGCATCCTCACCGGCAATGAGCTGGCGCCCTTTTCAATTTTCACCAGCATAATAGGTGAAGAAATGGTATGCTTCACCAACATAATAGGGGAAGAAATGGTAAGTGAGAAATGATATCACAGGATTGTTTTCATTTGCATTTCTTAGAAATACTTTTAATGCAGATGGAAAAAGAAAATTGAGGGGATGCTCCTATGGGCAGCCAAGAGCCGCTCGAAGAACTAAAGTGGAACTTAGGAGTGTCCTGACAAGACTGTAAGTCTCCTAAGAAGCCTAGGAGAAGATGATTCTAAAGTGCTGGGGAAAGTGAAAAGCACTAATACAAAGACTAAAGTGACCCGCTGGAGATATAAAGGGAAAGAGCATGCAACCTGCAATGCACGAGGCATGAGATAAGATAGGTTTAAAAAGACTGACTTGTTTTTACATGCAAGGGGAAAGCCTTATAACAAATAATGCTTAAAAAAGAGAGACTCGGAGTGTTTGAAAAGCCTCAGTCTTGGAGAATGACGGCGATCTAAAACCCACAACAAAGGACAGAGAAGCCACAGAGCTGAGACAGAACTGGAGGAGGCTGTGAGTGGACAGTCCAGAGAAGAGACTTGGGACTCACACCCACACCACCCAGAAAAGCAGTAGGGACTCTAATCTTGTGGAAAATGCCAAGAATGAAGAAAAACCTATGAAACATTAATTTCTAAGAATAGGAAACAGGCTGGTCTTAGAAAGAATCAGACAATGATCTAATGAGTGATCAAACAATCAAAGTAAGATTTTTACATATAAAAAAAGGGAACAAAAGACCCAAAGCCATCTGTTAAATGTAGGAAAAAAATCACATATTGCAAATGATTAACATGGTTTTGTGACAAATAGGTTTCTGGGATGGGGATGAAATAACAACCTCTAGTTACTAGAGAGAACTCAGTTGTTTTAACCACTGTCAAGTTTTTCATTCTATTTCATAAGCCAAATTTTAGGCCAGAGGTCAAGGAGGTTTTCTCACTTTTAAAACCTGAGGAACATCTAGAATTAATCTATAGTAAGATCCATAGGACAAGTACTTGGACGAAATGCAGTCAAAACTCACAGCTAGCTTCAGAGTTGAGTCTAGGAAGTAGGAGAAAGGGGACAACAATGAAGCAAACAGACTGAGTCCTTATTATGCTCCAAGTCCCGCCTCGCCCCTGGAGATACAATGTGGATAAGGGGACAAGTCCTGCCCTTAGCCTGCCTGGGAAGAATGGAGACAAGGTAATAGAAATTTTATAGTAGCAAATAAAAAGCAATGTAGTGGACTGAGGGTGGGTAGAGATGAGGACAAGTGTCACAGAGGAGGTGACCCCTGCATTAGCAATTCCATTGGTGGAAAAAAAACGGTTGTAGGTGTTGGTGTGTGGGGGAGGATACCCAGGCGGAGGAACGGGCATGTGCAAAGGGACAGAGGTACGGTGTACTCATAGCAAGTGGTATTTTCAAAGTCACCTCGGAACCTAGCAGTGTGAGGCACATAGTATCTCCTTAACACCCTCATCCTCACAGGTTACACAAACAGGACGCACGCGAGAGAACGCTGTTTAGAAAGATAGGACTCAGCTCCAAAGATGACCTTAAAGCATCAGAGAAATTAACTGAAGCTAATTTGTTCCTTTTCTTGTGCCAGAAAAAACTGGGCCTAAATACAAACTGCGGAATGGCACAAAAGGTCAGGAAGGGACAGAGGAGTCCTACTGAACTGGACTTGGGAATGCACTCAGCAGGGCAGGGCAGTCGGTTCTAATCGACAGGTCAGGCGCCCAGGAGCAAACAGTGAGAGAGTGAAGCCCGAGATGGCCCCTCGGTTCTAGCACTGGCCCGCCACATAGTCAACAGTGAGTTCTGAGGAAGTCTCTTCAGGGGAACCCTCGTCTCCTCATCTGTAAAACCAAGGGGCAGGAGTCCCCTTCTAGCCCAGGGTTCGGGAGCCAGTGGTCTCTGGGCAGTTTGAAGAGCATTGAAGAGTCCCAGGGTAACCCCAGCTGGAAGATACGGGCTCTCCCAAAGGACAGAGGGGCTCGGAGTACTGGGGTGAACCTCAACTACAGGCTGGGCGGTGATGTCAAAACTGCCTTCCGCCTCGTGGTGGGTTATTATAAAGAGCACAGTGAGCTGTCCTCTATTTCTGGAGGATGAGAAGAAGTAGAAAGCAACTAAAAGCAAATGGGGTGAAATTACAGTTAAGACTGTTAAATAACAGAATAAATTAGTCCTGGAAGTTGGGGGCCTGTGTTTTGAGAAAGTCTTTAGAAAGAGTCTGTCTGCCCCAGCCGACTCTGGACAGGGTCACCAGCTGTGGCTGCAAGCAGCTGGCACAGCCAGATATCGCTGCACCCTTCCTACCTGTGTGTTTCTGCAGCCACA
The DNA here is from genome assembly GCA_004026765.1 of Micronycteris hirsuta. Taxonomy (NCBI): domain Eukaryota; kingdom Metazoa; phylum Chordata; class Mammalia; order Chiroptera; family Phyllostomidae; genus Micronycteris; species Micronycteris hirsuta. The sequence continues at coordinate 102,782 of PVJI01002795.1, read as the reverse complement.
TGATACTGTGCACACGGAGAGCAAAACCAAAGTATCCCATTTATACACTTTATGTATCTATTAATATGGACAGCAGTTTCCTTTCCATTTTACCAGTAAAGTTTTGAATACAAATGTGACTCGGCCTCTCCCATTACAACTATACATTCGGAGCTAACTGCCGCACAGAACACTTAAGGAGTCATTTTTCATTATGATGGTGAGCAAGGGGACGGCAGACGGCACAGTCACGACATTGATTTGATGACCCCGGCCTGGTTCGTGGAATATGTGGGAATGAATGTACGGTCACTGCATCCAGACTTTTAGGGCCTTCATGGCTCCGTTCAGATTGTGTCAGACAGCGGGTTCATGGGCAAGAATGCATTTATCCCTCCAAGGCTTCTAAACGACAAGCCCAGGGCCCAGGTGGCACCCCGCAAACCTCTGCCTTGGCTCCTGCGGGCCAATTCCTCTCCCAGCTCTTAAGGAAGTAGATGAGCTCTCTCTTGAGTTTTGACTGTGCTTTATCTTTGTGGCCGCTCTGAACTGACCGCCCCACTGGTTAGGGACGGGGGCCCAATTTACTTGGGTTGTGCTCCTTTGCAAATAATGAGGTGGATAAACGGGGGGTAAATCACTCACTTTTCAGAGGACCATTAAATCTTTCCCTAAGAGCCCTTAAGGAAAGATATTTCTGGCTTGAGGGAGTTAACATGATTACCATCAACTGTTACCTTTGTCTATTAGAATTACAAGACGACTCCTTCCCTCACTGGGCCTTTCTTTCATTAAGAATGGAAGGATATTCAAACTCGAAAATGCGAGGGGCTCCGCCACCATTTACAGTCAAGGGGAGGCTCTGAGATGAAGTCACCGGCCAGTAGACCACAGCCTTTTTCTCCACACTTGAACATACCCTGTCTGGATTCACTTAAGGACCACTGGCCCTTTGCTGTGGTCCCCAGAATGATGTTTATGTGAGAAGAAGGAATTCCCAGGGCCCTGAACCTACATTTTCTTCACATTTTTGTCAGTTTGCTGGTAAAGAGGCACGCTTTTTCAGGTCACTTTCCTTATTGCACAGCGGGGAACACAAGACCCGCAGGCAAAATCTGCCCCCCGCTCCCCCCCGCCGCCTTGTTTTATCCTGCCCGGCACCTTGTTTCTCCATGGTGGCAGCGCTGAGCTCCCTGCCCCTAGTTAAGGAGTAGTTACATGTATACAGTCCTAAAAGTACATCTGGCCCTTTGAAGGCAACTGCGAGGCTGATGTGGCCCCCCATGAAAATGACGGTGACATTCCTGCCTTATTGGATCTAGGAGGATAGTTCATTTCTGTCTGCGATTTCTGGGCCTTGCTGGCGAGGTATGAAGTACAGCCTTCTGGTAAGAAGTGGGTTATTGTTATTTTCTTTCTCTGATTAGGTTTTGCAACATGGCATAATACATATGTGTGTGGCAGATTCAGAGTCCTTGGTTCTAGTCCCTGATCAGCTATCTGCCTCCCTGCAAACAAATGCGCTCTCCCCGTCTCTGGCTCGCTGGTTTCTCTTTGACAGGATGTGGGACAGAACTAGATCATTTCTACAGCCATTTCTAAAGCCCCCAAAATTCTAAAATTCTCTGACATTCAGGATTACCCTTCCACTCTTGTTAAAAGCAGGAGGTAGGCGTCTGCTAAATTCCTCTAAACCTTTCTAAAGCAGGACTATTTAATTCGTGACCAATTAAAAGTAAAATATCTTCCTAATTGGCAATTTTATACATAGACCTTGGAGGCGGCTATTATAAGAAATCCTGGAATGGGGGTGAGGTTTAGCCTGTTCAATTTATTCATACCCACAAAATTCTTATTTTGTTATTCTGTTGTGTCAAAGGCAGCTTGCTTATTCCAAACAAATCTTGATTTTCCCCTTTGGTTTTGTGAGTTGATTTGTGGAGGTGCTTACTTTTTCCTATTTTTTTTTTTCTTTGACCACAGTAATTATTTGCCAGTCAATCCTAGGAATACCTGGAAGGGTGGCAGGTGGAGAGAAGAAAAGGAAAGAAAAGAAAAATGCAACGACCATGCTTTCAGGGCTACTAGTCTCATTTTTCATGTCCATAAGTTCTGACTTCTTATGTGAGATTGTTTCTAATTGCTCTACCTTGAAAGTATGTGAGGCCACTTTTTGGGTATTTCATTCACTTCTGCAGCATGTTAATTAGTTGTGTTCACTCTTCTTCAAATTCCTTATCCTTTCTTTTGTCTTTGTTTTCTTTACATGATAGTCCATGACACGAAGGTAACTTGTTAAATCTCAAATGAGAAGCTGATGGTTATGTCACTTCCCAGTGACACTGGCTGGCAAAAGGATAAGCTGTATAATCACACAAAGCACGTGGCTAATGGTGTTTGACTGTGACCAAAAAAATCCCCTCTCCTCAAAAAAAAAAAAAGATTTGGAAAGAGCACTATGCTGTGAGATTTTCCTGGTGTTCAATTCTGGTGTTATCTCTTACTGACTATGTGGCTATACGTGCAAGTTATAAAACTCCATGAGTGCATTTCCCCATCTGTGAAGGAAAAGGGCAGAGTGAAAGAACAGTAATGAGCACAGAATAGGTTCCCGATAAACGTGTTAATGATAACAGCGGCAATTGATACTTTTTATTTGCCAGATATATTCTGTGAGTTTATCTGTGCTGAGTGTAACTAATATGTGGACATTTGTGTCATCTTTCACTAATGCTCTGATTTTTTATGAACCTTAAATCTGAGTAAATAAGTTTTAATAGATTTTTTTTCCATCAAAGATGCAGTGTTGGGCTTGATTTTAGTCCCCAAGATATGCAGCTTGAATCCTATATGAAGTATAAAAACATAAAATCCAATTCATATGGAAGAAACTGAAAATGGCTCTATGAAAGAGGAGGTGGGAGGAACGGGGCTTGGCCAACAGGTAGCCAAGAGGGGGGGCATTTCCGACACAGGGACCTCCAGTGTGGACGACCGGCATGGCAGACACACGCACGGAATCACAGGGAGGAGCGTACACGTGGAGTCACGACTGAGCAGTGGTCATAAAGACGACTACATGCCACCCAGTCATCTTCCTTATTTTATAGGTGAGGAAACCAAGGATCCCAGAGGTTAAAATAACTGCCCAAGGGCCCCAGGTAAACATGGCCAAGGATTCTATGGGTGCTACACCAGAAAGGCAGGTTGAAGAGAGGTTGGAGGAGGACCTTAGACCCCAGAGTAAATGTCTGCTCCTCCTTCGGCAGGTGGTAAAGAGTTAGGGCAGGTGTACAAAGGAGGGAGGGAGGATGCGAGGTGGGCTGTGGTCTCCTCTATCAGAAGCCCAGGGGAGGGGCATCCCAGGCCTGAACAAAAAGTGGGGGGGATAAGGGTGTCCCAAGGGTGTCTTCTCCCTGCTCCATGGTGACACCCGCAGAGCTTCACGACTCCTCGGGTGGAAAAGGGGAGGAAGAGAGAAGAAGGAAACTAACTCCAAGGCTTCAAACACAAGCCACTCTGAAATGGACTTTATAAACATAGGAAAGGCAGGGAGAAGCGCTGGCCTGGGGAGGAGGAATTCGTCAGAGGGGACGGGGAAGGAGGGGTGACTTGATACTTAAGGAGTAGCAAACACATACCATATGATTTCACTTTTATCTGGCATCTAAAGAATATAAACAAAAACAGTAACAGACTGGTGGTTACCAGAGGGGAGGAGGTTTGGGGGACTGGGTGAAAAAACGTGAAGGGATTGAGAAGCACAGATCGGTAGTTCCAGAATAGTCCTGGGATGTAAAGTCAGCACAGGAAATATAGTTGATACTATTGTAATAACTATGTGTAGTGCCAGGTGGGTGCTGGAAATATTGGGGGATCGTTCTGTAAAGTATATGACTGTCTAACCACAATGCCACACACTTGAAAATGAAACAAAACCATATTGCATGTAAATAGTGATTGAAAAAAATGAAAAGAGGTAAGGAGTAGCAAATCCAGATTGAGATGCTTTTGTTCCTCAGGTGAGAGGTGTGGGTGGTGTAGCACAGAGTTGGGCATTAGCTGCTGGGAAGCCCCCTCTGCGAGCCAACAGGGCATGATCCTAGAGGGAGCCTGGAGTGGGGCCTCGGGGATGCCTCCTGCATCAGAGGGCAAGTGCAGTAGACAAGGAACAGAGGTGTGGTTCCCAGCATCCATTATCTCTAAGTAAATTTTAAATAGGGACCTGATGTAGATTAAGGCACAGAGCACCAGTGGAGGGGAAGTTTCCAGAAGGTGGAGAGGCAAGATGGGGACTATTCAACAGTCAAACGCTACAGACATGATGATAAATGAGAACCGAGGGAAGGGTATTTTAATGACTGTGTTTATCACTTTGTTATTACCAAAGATACGATGCTCAGCCACTGCTCATCAGTTTCAGGGCCACCTCCCTCACAGCTCGGTCTACTCTATGCCCAGAGCACTTAAAATAACTTGTAATTATGGGTTTATTTGCCTGATTATTTGTCTCATGTTTATTTCCACAAAGGCTGTAAAGTGTATGAGGGAAGAAACTCTGTTTTGTTTGCTCCTCTATACCAGTGCCTGGCGGCATAGCAGACGCTTTTAAATGTTTCTCGAATGAATAAAGGTAGCAAATGAAGACTCACAGTAAGTGTATTTTGGAGAGAAGGTAAAATTATTTCCGATCTGATTTTAGGATCTCTTGAATAAGATGTTTGTTCTTATCTGCGTGGTTTCCCAGGGGCTCGACCTAAGTTTGGACTTCATTTTGCCGTGAGATGTCCCCTTTCTCTTTCTTCTTTGTGAAGCCACGTCTGCTGGATGTAGACAGTATCGAGATTTGAGGTTAAGGGGGAACAGTGGTGCCAGATTTTTATGATGACGTTTTGATACAATTCGATAGTTTCATTTCTGAGTCCAGCACCTCTAATAGAGAGAACGCAGAGATTAGGTCAACAGGTGTGTTTCTACAGGTGGGGAGATACAGCGGCAGAGTTAGGGAAGGAAAACTGAGAGGCTCCAGTGGCTTCTGGAAAATGTAAATTAGCTTAATAAAAACTGGCTTCCGAGGAAAGAGTAACTGTGCTGAGAGCCAGCGACCTGGAGCCTGCTCCCCGCCCGGCTCTGAGGTTGCCAACAACCTGACCTCCTCCTACCTGTCACTGCGCTGTGAGCTTCCTTTCACTTGCTTGCAAACGAGGGTAATATGAACTATCTACGTCTTTTGAACATGATGAGAAGGCTGGAGCTAGTCTTTATTCATAACATTATGAAGATATTTTGAAAATATAAGGAGCGGTGCTAATTATTTTTCACTAACAAGCAATCTATAGGAACAGAGTTCCTTAACTGGTCCTGGGCAGCTAGAAAGACAAGTTAAGGTACCACTGAGCAAAAAGTTATTTGCTCTTCTGACCTCAACCTGGTGTGGCTTGGCAGAATTTGTAGTAGAAATTACAATCAGGTTGGAGTGAAGCGCATCCTAGTAATCTAACTCAATTGCATCGTTGGACACATGAGAAAAAGGACCCAGAGACTAAGGGTCTTGCCCTGGGTCCTGCAGCAAGTTGGCGGCAGATCCGGATCTCGATATCAGGACTTGTGACTGTAAGTCTGCGGCTCACACAGACCAGCCTCAGTTCTTTTCCTGTGGCTGCATGTTCCTCCCTGCCACTGCAGGCTGAGTCATGGTGTCATTAGTGAGTGTGAAATTGGCATGCATGTGTTTGCATGCCCTGGCTGGTGTAGCTCAGTGGATTGGGCGCGGGCTGGGAACCAGAGGGTCCCGGTTCGATTCCCCGTCAGGGCACATGCCTGGGTTGCAGGCCGGGTCCCCAGTGAGGACCATGTGGGAGGCAACCATGCATTGCTGTTTCTCTCTCTCTCTCTGTCTCCCTCCCTTCCCCTCTCTCTAAAATAAATAAATAAATAAAAATTAAAAAAAAAATTTCTGGAATTAAATCACCAGGAAGGATAAATCCATCTTTTTTGCCCCCTTAAGCCCAATGCGTAGCAGAATCCTGCAAGTCCTTCCTCGCTGATTCTGCGTAGAAAGGTTTTTCAGGAATAAGAGCCATCTGGAGAGCCACTGTATCTTTATCCAGAGAAGCACAGCGATGCGGGAGAGTCTCACAGGCTAAGGACACAGGTGGCCCTGGGTTCGAATTCTGGTTCATTCACTCACTAGCTGTACTGGCCATAGGCAAGTCATTTATTCTCACTTGAGTTTCAGTTCTATTTTTTTTATTTGTAAAATTGGGATAATAGTAGTTACTTTGCAAAGTCACTGAGAGTTAAACCAATGAATATATAAAGCACTTATCCATATGTATATATATGAATATATAACATGTATATAAAGCTGTGATGTATATAAAGCTCAGGTGTATTTGAAGCATATAATGTATATAAACACATAATAAATGTATATAAAGCCCAGAATTTCTCGTTCTCTTTCTCCCACCTCTGTCCATCGAATGAAACCAAACTTCTCTCACTGCCAGCACTACCCGTGGCATTGTGGGTCGACTATCATTTGAAACATTGTACAATATTTCTGGATTTTTCTAAATAATCTGGTCATCCAGCCAAAACTTCTCAGCCTAGAGAAGAAAAAATTCAAAACCTTAGACTTTCTACTAGTCTTTGCTTTGGTAATGTTAGAGTCGATCAAGCACGAGGCAAGATGAGGGAGAATTCGACCTTTTGTTGAGGCACACGGCTCCTTCTGGGCAGCGGGCATCTGGGCTGCTGAACACAGTGAATCTGCTTCTCATTAGTAAGAACCCATAAACTATGAAAACCGTAATTCTGTATCCCGACGTGACAGGAGACGTGATCATCTTCAACGTACGCTTCTGAAGAGCTCTGTTCACTCTGCCACAGCTCATGTCCACGTCATTCTTGAACTGGTGAGGACCTTGCTGTCCAAGGTGACCGGAGACCTGCCTGGCTGTTGAGTGTCATGTAGCGGAGTTACTTGATGCGCCCTGTTTTCCTGGGGACGTCGGTGTCTCAGCCACCTTGAGGTCAGAGGAGAAGGTGGCCGCCCAGTGTACACATGTCAACAGCGGAAACACCACATTAACCCAAGAGCGTCTGGCGTGGTTGGCAGTGGCTGCTTGCAGAAAGCGCAGGAATAAAGCAGCGGGTTTACGGCATTAGGGAGCAGGAACCTAATTAGCCCGGCTCCGGGAATGCCAAAAAGCCTGTTTAATATCTTTTGCTTTTACTCTTCTAAGCCACCTAGAGGGAGAATTGCTCACAAACACCTAAATTAATTACATTAAAGACAACGACAAACGATTAGTGCATGGGATAATCTAAAGGACAAACCTGGAGTTCTTCTTTTGACCTCTGCTATGATAAGAGCCATGCAAGGGACTTCACAAATTTTAGACAGCCACCCAACGGGCCTTGTCTAATGATTAGTAAGTATTACTGAAATATTTGCTGGTGGGAAGAGAATAATGTACAAAGATAATGACACAGTTTAAATTAAAAAAAAAAAATTACTGGCTGCTACTGAAAAGAGATGACCAAAATGAGCGCGTGAATGTTGCTGAGTCGCTTATTTGTTAGTGGTGAAATTCAGTTTCTGAGAGAACACCACCACGTTCATAGATGCTTCTGTGTTCTCCTTATTTGCAAATCCTCCTTCTCTTGAATGCTTTTATTCCTGGTAATGAAGAGTGCTTTATGAAAAGCATCACTCGACATTTGAAAGCAACATTTCAAAAGAGGGCCTGATGAAAATTTTTAAGGTTGTGCAAAGCACTGCAAGAGAACCTTTAATCTAATAATGAATGCTAATTAACCACCGAGTAGATACGCTAACATTTGGAGACATATATGGCTCGAGAGCCAAGAGAAGGGTCCGGAGTCTGTCCACGAAGCTCCCCCAGACCTCTCAGCCTGCACCAGCACTGGAGGCGGCTCTTCAGAGCATAGGGCTCCTGGGAGAGCATTGTGGGAAACAGTGACCGAAGGCCAGTCCATTTGCTCACTGGTGTTCACTGAGGATCAGAGATGGAAGTGGTTCCTCAAGATCATGCTTCGCAGTCCCCTGCTGCCATCCTCAAACACGTTTCTGAACTGCTTCCTATGTGTAGGGCCTTGTGATAAACTCAGGCGCACAGACGGCAAGTTGTGATTGGCCGTGTCCCCACCAAATATCTTGGTGAAGAGGGGAGAAGGTAAGTTCACTTGTATATTGGTGTCAGAATTTGCTCTGTTTGGGAAAACCTAGATATGATCATTAGAAAGCGTCTCTCTATAGACACTGTCTTTTTTCCCAATAAAGTTAAGAGTTTTTTAAATTTTATTGTTTCCAACACCTGACTATAAAAAATTTCAAGCATATACTGAAGTGGAAAGCATTTTACAATGGGCGCCAGTATTCTCACCACCTAGATTCTACCACTGACATTTATTTTACTTGCTTTATGACATTTGTCCATCTACCTATCCTACTATTCACCCACCAATACGTATTCCTACTCCTATAAGTATAGCTATAGAATATTAGTTTTTTTAAAAGATTTTATTTATTTATTTTTAGGGAGAGGGGAAGGGAAGGAGAAAGAGAAGGAAAAAAAACATCAATGTGTGGTTGCCTCTCACGCGCCCCCTCCTGGGGACCTGTCCCACAACCCAGGCATGTGCCGTGACTGGGAATCGAATGGGCAACCCTTTGCTTTGCAGGCCCAAGCTCAATCCACTGAACTACACCAGCCAGGGCTTAAAATGTATTAGTTTCTATTAAACAAAGAACAGGCTCATGCTGAATTATGCACACAGATGTGTACCATAGTTCAATCCACAGGCACTATAAAAAGTAAGGTAGCTCAAGGTTTTACCTGTTTGTATCAACCCTGTAGATTTTTCAGCCTCCTCCAAATGTTTGGCTTTGTGAAGACATGGCTGTGGATTACAGAGAAATAAGCTTTCTGCTACATATCATCGGGAAAAATCTCCTGGAATGTCAGTAATGAATATTTTTTTGTTGTTTTGCTCTATACTTCAGTATTTCCTAATTATTCCTTGAGTGTGGAAACATGAAGATTTCTATGGCTCAATTCCTTATTTATAAAGGACGTTTTATAGCACAGCCTTAGCATGAGGATCAAATGTGAAAAACAGGAAAATGCTTTGTTACCGCTGGTCACCGCCAGGCATTTGTAATGAAACAGAGTTGAAGCAATGGTCCACACTGCTACTTGGCTCTTGCAAATCAGTCAAAAAGATTTCAAAGGTGAAAGGGACAGAGTATTGGCAGATGCCTTCACTCTGCCCATCAGTACGTCATCTCGTCAAGGATCTAGAAGAACATTGGTGTATATCACACAGACTTGTTTTCATTAGTGAAGTGTTTGCCTTGGAAATCAGCCCAGCCTTAAAACAATACTTCCATTAGCTGGGCACAGGACCTATAATTATTCATCTTATCCGACCGGTGCCAAACTCTTCACTTATGCATCCCATTTACATTGGCGGTTCTAAAAGGGGAGGGGGGAATTCGCTCCCCATTGTATGCGAGGGTCCAGAGAATACTGGTATCTTTGAATACACACCAACGAATGAACTTTGGGTAGAGATTCCTGCATCACACATGACAAGTCAGGTACCCTAAATGACAAGTCTAAAGGTGATGAAAACCCTCTGTTCTCATATGGGAAAAATTCTGTTACAAAAGTGTCTTAGGTTTACAAGATATAAAGTAGCTTCTGTTTTTATCTCTGGTTGGATAGATATCAAGAAAGCGAGGATCAAGGTCAAGAGCCAAGAAATGATAAACTACGCAGGGAGGCAAGTTCATCATCAATTCCTGTTATTGAAAACTGGACAGTTCTCTGGCACTTTATTTTATGCTTAAGGAGGAACTGAATAGAAAGATTTGAAATTACCCTTACCCTCAAAAAGCATCCATTTCACTAAGAGGTGTTTAGAGAAAACAATTGGGAGAAAGAAAAATTAGAAATTGTAAGCAGATGAAATAGGATATGTGGTTAGAGAGAAATAAGCACGGTTTGTGATTTAATTACAAGCTATACTCAGCATCGGGCATGTCTGCAATGTGGACCACATCACAGCAACGAGAAGACCGCTGAGGGGACACAGACGGTTAGTTACCCCACCACTCCAGACATGCTTTTCGGGTAGGAAAGGGAGCGCTGGAGGGGAAGGCGGCTCTGCCTGTCTGAAGGAGAGGGGTCCCTGGCCTAGGAACTCCCCCCGGCCGGTGCGGACAGCAAGAACACGTTGCACCTGAGTCACCGTGAGGTGTTTGCATCAAGCTGCCATCCTCTGATGCCACCAAAACATCCCAATCATGCAAGTCGGTTCCCTAATTCGGTCCCATATTTACAAAGCAAACTTCTCATCATACTTAAAATGTAGCATCCTCTATGATGCATATACCAGGAAAAAGAAGCTGCCCAAAAGCGTCCAGAACTCATGTGCCCTGCTGGTGAGATTTCTCATTGTCATGACAACAAACTGGGGGGGGGGGCGGGGGCGGGGTGATGAGTGAGCACACATAGGAGGGGCACCCCCAAATGGAATTTATTTATAAAAGATTGTGTATTTATTCTTACATTCTTAAACTTCAGTCACCTTCAAAGTAGTCTCCATTTGATGCAATACACCTATTGAGACATTTTTTCCACTGCTCAAAACAGTTTTTCAACTGGTCGATTTTGATGCCTTTTAGTGTTTCTGCTGGTTTTTTTTTTTTTTTGGTTCACCTCTTCCACATGGGCAAAATGTTTGCCGTTGAGGACTTTTTTCACCCAGGGGAAACCAAAAAAAAAAAAGCTCCTCAGGGCGAGATCAGGTGAATAGAGAGCATGGGGCACAGGGGTCATGCTGTTTTTGGTCAAAAACTGCTGAACACTCAGCGTGTTATGGGCAGGTGCGCTTGTAAGTCACCCATCATGAAACGGGCAGATGTGTTAGGTCTTCAAAAAAAAATTCACTGAAGCCGAAGGCAGCCTCTCACAGCAACACCAGCTGGGACACTGATACAGATGGGTTCCTAGAACACTCACCTTGAAGGGGAAGCCTGTACTACAAGGGGCCCGCCCTCCAGAAGCTAATTCCATTTTTGGGGGGATCTCCCCTCATAAGTGTCTATATTATATACAGACATATAGTTCTAAAAGAAACACTGGAAAATCTGAATTTGCAGCAAAGCAGATACCTAGATAGTTGGGTAAAAGTCTGTAGCCTAATAAAATTTTACCATACTCTAAATGAGAACCGTGTAGATGCTTTCACTGTGCTCTTTGGTAGTAATGTTTATTTCTTCTGTTCACTGCTGACGACTCCTCACTCATCTTACCTGACTGCCCAGGGGGAGGGGCACCTGACGATCCTCGGGGCAGGCAAAGGAACACCGTCAGCACGGCAGCTCTGTTCCCTGCACACGGCTCAATGGCGATGGGTTTGGGTGCCCCCTGAAAAAGAAAAAAAAGAAAACTCGTTTTCAATTTGCATCATTGACATGACCCTGCTATTTCACTTGTCTCCTGTCTGTGCTTCCGTCAGCTACCCTGTACCTTCCTAGTGGTTGGGGACACACCACGTACATTTTGAAAATAGTTTAATTAAAGATTTTATTGTAATGTGCATCTTTCGTAGAGGTGGTCGTTAACATTTAAAAGACATTTTTCTTGAGTTATGCATTGGTACATGTTTTTGCAATGGTTGAAAAGTAGTCTTTGTTTTATTCTATTTTTAGCTTGTGTTTTCTTTAATAGAGGTTTTTTAAAAAAGACATTTTAGGTTCACAGCAAAATTGAGAGGAAGGTGAGATTTTCCATATACCTACTGCGCTCCCCCCCCCATTCACAGTCTCTCCCATTATCAGTATTTCCCACCAGAGAGACACACTGTTGTGATTAATGGAGCTTCATTGACACATCATACTTACATTAGGGTTCACTGTTGTGGTTTGGACAAATGCCTGTGTCCACCACTGTAATATCACACACAGAGCAGTTTCACTGCCCCCAGAATTCCCTGTGCTCCACCTACACACCCCACTCCCCTCCCTCTATCCCCAGAAACCACTGATCTTTTCACTGTCTCCCCAGTTTTGATATTTTTGGTGTAATATGGTGGTTTTGGCTATTTTGCTCAACAAATTGTTGGCAGGATACGGTTGACCTATCAAAGCAACATCTATGCAAAATTAAATAGTAGAAAATATACCACGGCTTTAACTATTAAAACAAATAGTTAGTTTTCCTCGCTGGTGACATTTGAACTTTTCAGGAGACACACACACATACACACACACACACACATGTAGTCATTCACCTGGAGTATTTTAGAACACTACTATTTCCAGAAAGTTTAATGAGGCATTGAGGATAAAATATGTCCTCTTTCATGTAAAACTGAGACTGAAATTTCTGGTGACAATGGTTTTATGTGGTTATAAAGGGTTTCTCTTTATGGCAACATAAATCTCAGGTTTTAAAATTTTACAGATTCATTGGGGGAGTTTTCAATGGGAAGGTGAAAGTGGCCGTTGAGCCAGAAGCAAAGGGCAGGAAAACCTTCCGAGAAAACGCTGTGAGCCACGTTGCAGTGCTCGCATCAAGTTACATGATTTATGGTTTTACACTTTAAAGCTTACATTTAATTTAACAGACTGATTTCTGAAAATGTTAAGTCAAAATCAGCATAAGTACATAGACATTCTCCCATGATGTAAATATTTAGAGAATAGGCTTGTCATATTCCAAGGCGAAAAGAAAGATACTATGAATTTTTGAGCCATATTTCAAGGCTATTGAAATTTATTCTACGTTAATAAATGCAAAGTATATGTAAAGGTCAATTGGTTAAAATATACTAAGAGAAAATAAAATAAATTCAGGTTTAAATGACGGTGATATATTAGAAAGACCAAAATCCCTTTTACTATACTAAAAGAATAATCTACCATTTCTACCACCAGCCAAGGCTGTCTCTGCTGTTTTGTTTTTAAGCTCTAAATGCAGTAACTGGCAGCATTCACGACACCCAAAGTCGTGTTAAAGTAATGGATTATGAAAATCAGACAGCTTTTAGGATTACAAGAAAACAAAACAAACAAGCAGGAAAGGTTGAGAAATACTGGTTGTTGGTTTAAGGGATTTAGAAAAGCAAGAAACCATGAGAGAGCACAGGGTAGGTGCTGTGGTGGGCTGCCTTTCTGCTGTCTCCGAGGCTTGCAACAGTAAATGCGGATGCCCAGGGCACCAACTGAAGGGAAAGTTAGTAAAAAAAAAATAACTGTAGATTTCTGAAAATGAAAACACAGACTTTTTGACCAATCCAATAGTTAACACTTTAAACTTCTGAAATGCAGCAACAGATAAGTACAGTGCAGTGAAAGACCTTGACTGTGCAAAAGGAATCATCCTTAGATAAAGGTCACTTTGGTAAAAATCTTCCTAAAATAATGCTCTCCCTCTCAATTCTCCTGTTATTCTACAGAAAACTTCAGAAATTTCTTTATATTGATAAACCATATGAAAGGAGATTGTAATTCTATTTAAAAATCAAATTGTCTTACAACCTTGTCTATTTGGGGCTATAAAATTTTCATAAAAGGATATTAGCAAAACTATGAATTATTCATTATATTTAAAACATTAGTGGCTAGCACAGCTCTTTGACACTTCTGGCAGGAATTCACATAATCAAGAGAATTATTTCCAAAGACTTTGTGGCAATTCTGACTTTCAATCAAGATTTTTAAATTAAAAAAAAAACCAAAAAAAAAAACCCCACTTTGTAACACTTGAATTTTGCAACAGAAAATAGCAAAACCCCGGGAATGATATTTCTGATACCTTGAGGTTTGTCAGTTGTTCAGTGATAAATACATAACCATGAATCAAAATCATTTCACAATGACAGAACATGCTTACTGAAGTGTGCCATTTGTCATGCCTTTTCCAGGGCTGCCTTGGAGAGAGATAAGGCACGGGTTTGTTTGCCTGCCGCGCTTAGCAACTGTGATTTACTTCCAGGCGTTTTCTCATTTGTTGCACTGCAAGAAGCTGGTGTGAGGCTGAGCCAGAAAACATCGCTGATGGTTACGTAATTAGCAGTCATTGTTTATTAAGCAGGCAGTGCTTTTACAAAAGATCTGTTTGGTTCACGCCAGCGTTTTTAAAACTACTCTACTCATGTTTGCTAGTTCTTATCTTCGGAGGTAACCATTCGGTGTTAAACCCTTTCTGATGGTCAGCTATTAAAGACAAGGAAGTTACCAGAGGAGCTTCTGGAATCGTACGGATTTTCAAGATTACAGTTCTTAAAAATCATAATGGTGTATGCTGTAAGTGAGGCCACCGTTCGGTCTGTCCTGGGCAACTGCCACCGTGAGAATCACTGGATGCCTGGAAGACACCAAGGGGGAAAGCCGGCTGCTTGTTGCTTCTTCCACCGACAAAGAGGGGGTGCGAGTGGGAGGGGTTCACTCCCAGAAACCACCCTGAGGTCCTTCCCTGAAAACTCTGGGTGTGGCAGCTGAGGGTCTGACAGAACTGCCTGATGTCCCCGAACAGCCACTACAATCCAAGTAAGGTTCAGGGCAACATTCCAGGACTCAAAAGATAAATATGGTGCTATTTCCTTTCTCAAAAACTTACTGGTTCCAACGTAGGGCTGGCAAACTCCAGTTCCTTCACGTGAGTAACTGGGTAACACATGGAACGTTCATTCAGTGCTGACATTATGCCTTGTGCTATGCTATGTGCTCACGTGGCTTTAACCCTACCCCATGCGGCAGGCGGGGACTTTTCCCATTTTACGAACGTTGAAACTGAAGTTCAAAGATTTGAGTAACATAACAAAGGTTGCAGATCTCATAGGCGACAAAGTCAGAATCTGGAACAATGAGGTCTACCTTCTGAACCTGTATGCTTAACCACTGTGTCACCGTCTATGACAGGGAAGAAGGGTGTCTTAACTTCTAGAATAAGACAATACAAACTGAGGGGCACTACAGTGAACTGGAAAGAAAATATTTCTTTAAAGACATTAAATTTCTCTCTCCCCTTCGTCACTCATAAATGACATCCCCGCTGTCTGGGAGATCCTCCTTGCGGGTCTCTGACTTTCCTAAAATAACACACCCTCGAAGCCAGCTCATCCAGGAAGCCGACCCTGGTCCAAGGGGTTTCGTCTCTCCCTCCACAGAGGGCCCAGCAGAAGTGAGGCCTGCTTGAATGTGGAGGGTAGAGTAATAATATGGGTGTAATAATTGATAGTTTCAATGTGAACATTTCACCTAAAATGGCATATGGTGTGCTTGGGTGTGATATTATTAGGTTACAGAATTACATGCTTATGATCTTGTAATAAAATCAGGGGTGTTATTTGTGTTGGACTCCAGTTCTTTGATTGTTCCTTTCATGGCCTTCTTCGTTTTCTACGTGAGTGACACTTGGGTTCCACTTCCCAGGGGAACATACGGAGGGCGGGTCCAGTGACGTGTTCATCTCTATTGGCCCTGTACTCACTTTCTGCCTGTGAGATGCCCGAGCACAGTGCATGCGCCGCCTGGGGTAGAGTCGTGTCTCCTGACCTTTTACTGTAGGTGTTGGTGTCCACGTGGCCTGTCACTACGAGATGCCTGCTCCTTGAAGGACGGTACTGCACTGGCTTCGTCTTTGCATCTCCTATAGTATGTACCAGCGTGCATTTTGCTGATGGTGCGTGAACGAGTGAATAAGAGAAGCAATGAAATTGTTACATGGTGAGATAACTGGTGGGCATAATTCAGTTTTACCCAACTTATGGATATTAGAGAAATAATAAAACACTTAAATTATTAACTAACATAGTATTATCTAAAATATTGGATAATGTTTACTGAGCAGTTACTAGGCACCAAGCACTGTGCTGTGCCTTTTACATGCATGATTGTGTTATTTTTTTATATGGTGAAGAAACTGAAATTCACAGATATCAGATAATACTATCAGGGTGATACAGCTAGTGAGGGGAAGAACGAGGGCTAGAACTTTGATTTGTGTGATTCTAGTATCCTGGTTCTTAACCACTATATAATACTACTAAAAAGTACAGCTTAAGAAGACAAGGATTCTCCTTCTCTCAGCTTTGCTATTAAGAGTAGGAACCAACTTAAGATATTAATTATAAACATTATATGTGTATACCTGCCCCGTTTCTGACCAGGGTTCAGAGCATCTGAGTTCTAGGACCAGTTTGGCCACTATTTGGTGGAAGCCTGGGCATGTTATTAAGTCAATTTCCCCAACTGAAAAATGAACAAGTAGGCTGGATAGTTTTTAGGGTCCCTTGAACATTCTGCGACTATGATTTATGGCCACCCTCCAGAACGTGTGACATACCAATATCTAATACTTTGTTTAAGTACAGTGAAATTTGAAATTTCCAACCCTTAGTAATTTTTTTTTCCCTGTCCAGGTACTTTAAATGACACATCTAATTTTTAGAGCACATTATTATACCATATGATAAATACATCACGTAAGACTAAATGGCCACCATCTCATGCCAAAAAAGCAATTAGAAAATTAAATCAAGGAATTAAGGATTAATGTGGATATGTTATACCTGTCAGCAGTAATAAGTGTTTTGACAAGAACAGAATGAAGTCTGACAGTGTGCACAAATACTAATCTGATATGTGAGTGAAATATTAAAAATGCAAACAACTGCGCATTAATCACTGTAACGTTTCCCTACTACAACATTTTTAATGCCATTCTTATCAAAACCCATCTATAAATAAAAAATGAGTCTTTTTCAACAGCTTGCACAACTTGGTATTTGCAGTTTAATGAGTGTTTATATTGATATGAAATTTCGTTTTTAGTCACATTAGTAAAATAGAATTAATTTACTGAACATTGAATTAAGTCAGCCTGATGTCTTGGCTCACAGCTAATCAAGCGTGTTGATTTCGTAGGATCAACAAATATCAAGATTCCAGATCTCAAAAACAGATTTTCCGATTTTTGTTTAGACTTGGGGAAAAAAAGTGAACATCATATTCGCTCCTTATTTACTACTTGCTTTTCATGAAATGATAAATGGACAAATACATTAGCTGGCTTTACTTGCTAGGAGAAGAATTCATATTAATAAAAGAAATTAAGCCGAAGGACACTTTCAAAACCAGGGTTAAACTGCATAAGAAGCAAATTCAAAGCAAGTAAAGTATTACATGTGGGAATAGGAAAAGGAATAAAACATAATATTTGCAGAATCAGTAGGCTGCTTCTGAGGTTCCAAGCTTTAAGCATGCTTGGAATTGCATGCTTAATTTTCGTATCGCATCAGTTATTTTCCCTTCGTTGAAATGACTCCATGTTCAATCTCTGTTCAAAATCTCTCACCACGTACACATACACATATTTAAGGTTTACACCTATAGTAAATATTTTGTTTAACTGGGTTTTGCTGTGATTTTAATCATGTGGCACTGAGCTGGGAAGACTGGATTGTGATAGCTTGGGTTTTGTTACCTATTTTTTCCAAAGGTATTTAGGTCCCAGAAAATGAGGATATTATCTCCCTTTGAGATATATGATCATGCTTTGCCCTGAAGTTGGCCAATAAATGTGAATGTTAAAGGAGGTGACTTTGAACAGATTATCTTTAAAAGTTGATTCCTGATAGCGTTTTTCAGAAATTTGAAATAGATTATCTATTACATAATTGCCATAATTAGATTTTTAACAACCTGCACTTTTCTCAATAACTGAGTGCAAAAAGCAACCTCACCACTATACATACACTATACATTAATTCCCAAATTGGGGCCACCTTCCTGACCTCAAGAAATACCACTGAGTGTGAGAGGCCGTGTGCCTGCCACATCAGCTGATTTCCCGTCTCGCTCGAGCCCAGTCCTGCACTTGTGTGGAGCCGGCCCTTCCGCCGAGACCACCTGCCGATGTTCACTGTTTCTGCACGATCAGGCTGAAAACTCACTGCCCTCAAGAGGGCTTCCCAGATCACCCAGGCCACTCCAGGATCTCCTCGCTCCACTCTGTCTCAATTGTTACAAGTAGCTCATTTTTCCGACTGTAACGTTTGGAAGGAAGTGCAATGTGGTGGTTGGAAGGATACCTTCTAGCAACCACGGCCTGGTTCAAGGCCTGCTCTCTCTCACCCAAGTGTGACCCTGGTCAGATCACTTAACCCCTCTGGTGTCTCAAGTTCTGTGAAAGAGAACTAACAATGCTTTCCTCGTGGTACTGTTACGAAGGTTTAAGGAGTTAGTACAAATATAGACTGTTTCTGAGGTTCCAAAGGTGGCCCAACTGCAAACTTAATTTCCATATTGTATCAACTATTTAAAAATAGTATATACTTACATGTATAAAGTGTGGCACACGGTACTTGTTAAAAACCAGCTATTATCCTTATGACATTCTGTCCAATTCCCTTTGCTTTAGAATAGTTTTTTGTTCCATCTGAAGAATATATTCAACTCAAAAGTAAGCTATTCGAGGGCAAGGATGATATTTTTACAACCTCCGTTAATGGCATGAAATGCATTAATTAAGAAATTTGGCTTCCAGGAGAGAATTTCACTGATGGCTTGTGGGGTGGAGGGAAGTGGCTCCCACCGCCCCACCTCCCACACAGGCAACGTTGGCACTGCCACCGAGTGTCTGCCCGTTTCCCCCTTTTTGTCTCCTGCTTTTCCCAAGGAGTCTTGCCTTGACTCGGAGAGGTATGTACCACACGGAGTAAGACGTTCCATGGCACCTAGGTCGTGGGCGAACAGTATTTGTCTTTTCTTTTCCAACTTGAGCACACACTACATCTCTACCTAACGCTCAATGTACAGTACAGTGGATAGATTTAAGAAAAGCAGGAAAGATGGAAAATCAAGATCTTAGTATTTATTCCCCAGGCGGGTCCATTCCAAAACACATTACTGTGTGTCGTTAATGCAAAACATGACCTTAGCGATGGATGCAGCTGATCAGCAATTCAATTTGAAAGGTAAAGGAGCTGGGCCCCCTGCTGGCCACCGGCATGAAGTGCTCGCATGGCCCAGTGCCTGCCCCGGTGCCGCTTCCTTCAGGGCAGGCTAGCGGATGGCTGGATGACAAGTTAGAGCTCAATGTGCTCCCAGAGTAATGTGCAGGGCTCTGGGGCTGTGAGTGGAGGAGGCAGAGAAGGTACCAGCAGTACCAGTGCTCTAGGGGAAGGACTTTACCTGGCCAAGGATGACCAGGAGTTCACTAGGAGAATGAGAAAGGAGGGAGGTTTCTGGCAGAAGTTAAAGCATGAATGCAGAGGTGTCAAGGCACGTGGCTGTAGGGAAATTTGCTAGAGCTTCCTTGTGGATAGAGGCTAGGAAGTGTTCAGTAGGCAGGGATGAAGATCGGCCCTAGAGGCATATTGGGGCCCTCCATGGAATCGAGGTCCCTCTTCCCGGCCATTCCTGGGATCATCACTACCTGCTTAGAAAGGCGTGCTTAGGTGCTCAGAGGGGACCTGTCAGCTGCAGAGCACAGTGGGCCCCGGGCAGCTGCCATCAAGACACGGTGCAAGTCACCCCACATGGACCCCAGCCTTTCTCAATCTGGGACTCACAGGGCTCTTTTATTAAACTGTTGGTCAAAGCTGTTACACCGAGTGAACATTAAATTAAAACATTTATTTCTGAAACTTCAATCATAAAGCTAAATCAAGAAGTACTGTGAAAACTGACCGTCAGCAGAAAGAATAAAAGTGCAGATATGGCAATATTCTTAATGAGGAATCAAATGTTAATAGATCCAGCATGGTAAATGACTTTCTACTATGATTATACCAATCACAGCCTATTACAAGTAACGAAAGCATGGACAAACCGCTGAATCAAAGAGCTTCTTTGACTTGATACAAGCACGTGGATGAAACTACTGTGCCCTGAAACCTACCTGCATCTCTTAGAGAGGGAGTTATTCTGGATAACAGGGTTTTCCCTGAAAGCTGAACATTAACCCTTCAAAGACTCAGGCATTGCGATTTTAGGATATTTTCAAATTAATGTGAAATCTTTGAATATCAACTTCTCTACTTCTCGGCAGGACTGTGATATACTAAACATCATTAAATATTGTCCAAATGCCCCATGATCATAATTAGGAATATCTGTTTTCACAGTATGCTTAAGACACATGGACTTGTATGGTTAGATAGGTACATGATAGCTGTAGCGCTAGGGATTTCTTTCCTCTTTTTCTTTCTCATTTTCTCTGAAGTCACCAATGCCAGCTTGCTTTCTCCTTATTTGTCTTTTTATATAGAAGCAACTTAAAGATTTGCAGCTGCCAGCAGGTAACATGATGGCATTTCTGTAAAACCCACTAATGATGCAAAGATTAAGGTGACCTTCTTCTCAAGGGCACTTCTCATCCTCCCCAGTAGCTTCCCCCTGTTGCTATCACTGTGGTGTGACTGGTCAGCATCATTCAAAGCCCTGCCCGATTTCTCCATTGCCAAGACCGTGGACCACAGACATCTTCTTGAAAGTTCGTAATGATCCTCCTGTGCCCCTTGAAGTTTGTAGGCAGAGTAGCCTTTCCAAGTTCAAGAATTCTGACAATGGCATTTGAGAGTATTCTTATTACAAAGTCTAGAAATAGTTCATCAGACCCAAATGACTTTACTGGATGCAAAGCAGACTTGGGTTCCAATTGTATGGGGTTTGGGACAAATTATTCAGTTTTACCATGCCTCAGCTTTGCACAGGAAATGGAGTTTATGACACCAAACTGGCAAGGTTATGAGGGGGATTATAAAAGATAATATATGGATAAGGCATTTAATATAGTACCTGGCAAGAAGTAGGTGTTTAAATGTCTATATTAGGTCAGGTCATTTGTAAGTGTACTTTTTGTTAGTCAAAACCAACTAAGTACCAGCCATTTTATCTGGTTCCAAAACAGAGTGGTCCCTTTGCCTCTGTTCTGGCGGTTGGTGGAGGGGCAGTAAGAGAGGGTTGTATGTCCCCATGCTTTCTCAGCCTTCACTGTCTCCGGCTTGGTTCCAAAGTGTGGGACTGGCAGTCTACTGTCTGTGCGTTAGAGTTGGAACCAAGCTCCAAGTCTGCAGAGAAGATGACAGACGATGCATACAAGTGGTGGAAGGTTCAGGGTGAAAAGCCATTAAATAAGATAAATATTCTACCAAAGACTTCCTGTTTATGTAGCACAGGGAGAAGTATCTTATGAATGCACATGCTTAGGAAAGGTTCCTAAGTGAGTTTTATGTGTCTTTGTGCGGCTGGAAAGACTCTTTGCCCAGTACCACATTCACCATTATTGACTAGATTAAAATGTCCCTGATTTTATAATCAAGAGAATGAAGGGGTTAAACAAAACAGGAAAGGAAAGAGGACAGTAGACAGAGCATGCTGTTAGCAGAACTCTGGGTCCCCAGGCAGTTACCCCGGTTCTCTGGGACCCACAGGGCAGACCTCTGTCTCACCTTTGTCCTGAGACACGCGGGCTCCCTGTGTGACCAAACCACACAGGTGCGTATTCCTCTGGGCCCTTTCCTTAAATGATTTGATTGTGTTAACTCAACAACCTCATCAGAGCTTGCTTAAGAAAACAAAGTATGTTAAAGTGAATAAAATAGTTCTTCAAATCTAGTTTTTCCCCCAAACCTCCTTTTTCGGTGTGACAAAGAATTAGTTAGTGGTCAGTCGGTGTAATGATCCTTCCCCTGGTTTTCCTCACACGTCTTTACCAACTCCCTCTAGGTCATACTTGTGATGGGATTGTTTACACCACGGAACCTGCTGTCCATGGGTGTGGCCCATCGCACACACTGGATCCTTGTGTTTTCCTTAGAAAGGATGGTAGGTTAATTAACAAGGACAGCACAAAAGAAAAGAGACAGGACAGCATCCCTGGAAAGTTCATGCACACCCAGAATGTACCTGTGTGTGGGAACAGGGCATTTGCATATGTAATTGGTTGAGACCAAGTCATACTGGACTAGGGTGGACCTTGTGTCCTTATAAAAAGAAAGGTCACCAGACTGGGGTAGCTCAGTGGATTGAGCACGGACTGTGAACCAAAGGGTCGCCAGTTCGATTCCCAGTCAGGGCATATGCCTGGGTTGCAGGCCAGATCCCTAGTACAGGGCGCTCGAGAGGCAACCACACACTGATATTTCTCTCCCTCTCTTTCTCCTTCTCTTCCCCTCTCCCTCTAAAAAAAAAAAAGAATAAATCTTAAAAAAAAAAAAAAGAAGAAAGGTCATACAGAGGTGACATGCAGAAGGAAACATCACGTGGAGACAGAAGCAGAGGTTGGAGCAGTGCAACTGCATGCCCAGGGGCGCTGAGGTCTGGCTGCTGCCACTAGAGGCTGGGACAGACGTGGGAACAGACTCTCCCTCGGGCCCCCCTGCAGACACCCACCCCGACAGAACCTTCCTTTCAGATGCCTGGCCTGCAGAACTGTGAGCAGACAAATCTCTGTTGCTCTAAGCTGCATGTCTGCGATCATTTGTTACAGCAGCCCTAGGAAGCGAATGCAGTCTCCCCAGTTACGGTGTGACCTCTCAACAAACGGTCGGAGAGGATGGATGGGCTGCCCTCTTTTTCTGCCGTTTTGGAAAGGATCATGAAGTATAATACTCAACCTGTGACTCATACCAACCCCTCAGGGCACTTACCCTATTCTGGGGTCGTCCAAACTACTTTCCTTCGAGAAATAAGCCGCATATCACAGGGTGTGGCAAATGTCAGTGGGAAGTTCACTTAGTTATGGGAGTTTTGTGATCACCATAAAATTGATGACATTCATAAAATGGGAAATAGCCTTGAACACAGCTCCTTAGAAGATAGACACTGTATGTTGTTAGGTGTCAGGTTTCCTAGGAAACAGATTCGGAGGCTTCGGGCTTTGTGTGCAGGTTTATCAGGAAGCGCCCTGGGGAAGAACGTCTGGGGGGCGTGCAGAGAGAGGGGTTCGTCTGCGGTGCAGCTGGCACAGAACCCTCTGTCTGAGTGGGGTGCTCCTTTAGAGTTGTACCAGAGTGAGGCAAGAGGCCAAGCCTCCGAACGCCCCAATGCATGTAGGCTGTCCCCAGAGAGGGGGCTAACAGTGGGCGGCGGCTTCTCTCAGCAGAAGGAGATTCCTGGGGAGGGACTCAGCTGTGAGCTGCGAAAATACGACACTCCGTCCTGAAGGGGGATCTGGGTACAATACCCCAGCCCCACCACTGTATTCATAATTTAAATAAAAAATGTCCCTGTTAATGCCCTGGCTGGTGTGGCTCAGTGGATTGAGTGCCAGCCTGAGAATCAAAGGGTCGCTGGTTCGACTCCCAGCCAAGGCACATGCCTGGGTTGAGGGCCAGGTCCCCAGTAGGGAGCATGCGAGAGGCAACCACACATTGATGTTTTTCTCCCTCTCTTTCTCCCTTCCTTCCTCTCTGTCTAAAAACAAATACATAAAATCTTTAACAAAAAAATGTCCTTGTTAGCTAAGAAAGTGACTCTGGCCAGACTCATATATAAGAGGTTACGGTATATGTAAGGTTATTAGACACCTACACTTTTGTTTCCCGTGGGGTTTTATAAAGCTGCTGCATTCTTGACATCAGTAATCTGTCTCTCGGATGCTTGCTCCTCTGGACCATGTCTTTCCCCTTTAATTTTCCTACCTTGGCTAGTGACTCTGATGGTGATTTTTCAGTGCCAAAAAGGGCAGAAATTATGACCTCAGCACTAACTTCGTGGCTTGGTCAATAATCTGAGGAACTGAGTAGGCATTGCTTATCTGTCACACTTATTTTTCAAATGACTCAATGGTATTTTATTTTCTGTTAAGTCACAAAGCTCTCCGAGAAAGAGGTCATCCTTACTTTACAGTCAGGCACAGTGGAAGATGAGATGATTAATTAACATCACTGAACTTTTAAGAAGAGTCAAAGGAGTGGCAGAGAAGATACCAATTACCCCCGTGGGCCGGCTAAGCCACATTCTCTTTTCGGTGAACTGCACATTGATACGGCTCTCTCTGACAACGGCGAGTGTTACTCACCGAGCACTTACCAATCACTGAGCGCTCCCCGGGCCCGAGGAAACCGTGGAACGAAAGAGCAGTCACTGGACACCGTGCTAAACACCAACGCACGCCCCAGGCATTCGCAAAACCTTAGAACCCAGAGCACGATAAAGTCACACTGCGTTGTAAAACCAACGACTATGAACACACGAAGCCCTTTGGAGAGGCATGTTTCTTCCCATGCCTTTAAGGCTAAGGCTGCCCCCTAGCACGGCGAGGCCAGAAGACACGCACCAGGGTAGGATTCCTAACCTCGCGGATGGAGACCTGACAGAAGGTGCCAGGGCGAGGTAGGAAGTAACAAAGACGGAGTACTACAATGCAGGCATCCAGTTGGGGAAATAAAACCAGGATGATGCTTTCCTGCCACAGATTCCAAACCTAACACTGGCTACGTGTCTGTTGGTTATCTCCTTCTGTTCAAAGCGAGAAGGAACAGATCACATCACCTAACTTAACTTCCTGGTTGACAGTTTCATATCTCAGGCTAAAAGACGAAGCAGATATTCTGGTCTGGCTCTGACCTGCAAGAGAACCAGACAGGAATGTGATTTTTTTTAAAAAAAAAAACCTTTCAAGAGCATGACCATGCTCTTTTAGAATGTATAACGCTGGACAAAGCAACTCATGCATCCTACAGATACTTTTTAAGCACATGCTTGGAGTATGACTGTTGAAGGGTAAAGCACTGAGCAAGACAGACAGAGCCCGTCCCTTCAGAGAGCAGAAAAGGAGGATGAAAGCAAACAAATAAATGTGAAATGTAACAACGAAGAAGAACAGGTGACAGGCGGCATGCTAGAGCAGGTTAAGAGGGATTGAGAGTGACGAGGACTCTTGTGTTTCAGAGAGGGTGAGCCTGTGAGCAGGACGGAGTGCAGCTGAGGCCACCTGGAGGTCTAGAGGTCAAGGGGGAGGAGCATGAAAGGCACGGGTCCTGGGGGGGGGGACTGGGCATGGCCTGTTCGAGCACCAGCAAGAAGAGCCATGAATTGACTTGGGAGATGCAGAATTAGTCCAAGTTGTGGACATTGAAATTAGAGCACAGTTTCATTTTTTTTTATAACCTCATTTTGCTGCTTGGGTGTAGGACTGGAGCAGACAGAGAATTGGGCAGGTTGGGTGTGGCCCATGTCAGAGAGGAGATGGGCTGAGAGAGACAGGCAAGGTTCTCCAGGGTATACACAGGAAAGTAAAGACTTTCTGAAGGAGAGGCTAATAGAGTTAGCTAGCGAGCGATACAGAGGGCAGGGGAACAGCATGAGTAAACCCCAGGATTTGAAGGTGATGAAGCAGCTGGAGAAGTAAAGCCCCTGCTCCCAGGTCGGATGGCACCCGCCAGGGCTGCGGAAACCACCGCCTGAGGGAACCGCTCCTCGGGCTTCCATGAGAGCAAAAAGGTAAAAAGCACATTCGAGCCGGTTGAAGAGGCTGCAAATCAGGGGTTTGCCTAATGGCACTGCGAGTGCCTAACGTCAAGTGGAAGAATTTCAGGGGCAAAAGATGAGCAGAAAATCGGCTGACAAAAGGAGAGGCACTGAGTGTTGTGGATGCGGCAAAAGGATACTAGTACTTAGGAAAGTGGGTTTCGGAAAGTTTAGAGAGATTACAGGTGTAATCTCAACACGAGAGAATCTAAGATAATATGGCTCCGGGGAGGGGAAGGTTTACACTGTGTAATCTACAGCACAGTGAAGAGGGCATCGTGTGTGGTTTCTAATAGCTAACACTAAAGTATCAGGCCTGCTGCGGGAGCACGTCCTTGGAGTGGCCCAAACAGGCGGGGAATGGAAGGATGGAACAGGCAGCTGGCTCCTGAGAGCAGAGTCACAGCAATTGATTTCGCGTTAGCCAGAAAAACGGCCAGTTGCAGGCAGGTCCATTACGGTGTGCGAGTGAAGTGCCCTGCACCTGGGCAGGGCGCAGCCGTGGAGAGTTATTCCATAATGAATATCTGCTCTCTAGCATCTCCACTGAGAACCTTCCAGATATTAAATACAAGAGCTGCAGGGCAGCTCACGGCAGCTTATGAGGTGGAATCTTTCCACGACAGCTTTCTAAGGCACTTTGTATTAGAGTTCAAAGAAATTAAAATGCAGGAGGAACATCACGTAGGCAGTCGGTGTAGGACGGCGTTTACAAGCTCAGCCTCGGATCCAGTGCTATCTAGATTCACTTCCTAACGCTGACACCTACGGTGTGAAAATGGGCACATTGCTGAATGCTCTGGGCTCAGTTTCCTCATCTGTAAAATGACAATAATTATAATACCCGCTTCACAATTATTGTGAAGATAAAATAAGTTGATACTTTTCATGCATATAAATAAGATACTGTCCGGCCTAGGGCGAGTGTTCAATAAATATAAGCTATTGTTATTTTGTTTTGTCATTCTTTAATGGTCTATTTAACTTATTATCCACTTTTACTCTAACTATAAATTATTCTTATAACTTAGCCTAAATCTTCTCATTTATGATGGAATAGGCCTCGGGTTTCTTCCCTCGTGTGACACAGGCTTTGAGGACATGGGTCCTACATGCAGCACAAGCTGGCGGGAAAGGCAAAGCTAAGTTTATCCTGACACTACCGCTTACAGACCATGTGACTTTGGGCAACAAGACTCATGTTTCTTAGCCCTGATTGCTCCAGCTATAAAAAGGTCATAACCATAGTGCCAATAACCCATAGGGTTTTGCAACGAGTAAACAGATAACTTATGTAGAATACCTGGTATAGTAGATGGCATGGGGTAAGCGTTCAGTAAATGGCAGCTATGTTATTATTCAGTCCTTTTCTCTTCCTTAATTAAAGACACCTTTTAGCTTGCCTTATTATAATTGAACACCATCAATTCTTAGTTTGCTATTTAATTTCCTTTTTTCACTTTTCTTATATGTCCCGAAAGAATTAAAAAAAAAAAAACCTCACTGAAATGAAATACCGTGCCATGAAAATACTAGTGAAGGTCATTTTCCATTTAGAAGGGAAATACCTTGCTACTTAACCACATCTCTCACCCATAGATCTTCATACACTGAAACTATACTTCGTGTTCCTTGTCAGAGCCGGGGCAGGGGCAGCCTGGGGTCAGTGGTCAGATGAGAGGCAGAGACGAAGCATCACAAAGGGATGAATGTAAACCAAGCAAGGACTGCATAAGTAAAGGGAGTTAGAAGATGCATAAAGTCAGTTGTGGGTTTAGAAGTGATATACTTAATAATAATAAACATTTTTTCAAGGACCTAACGTTTCCCTTGCCTGTGCAAGGTAAGTGGAAGAGTCAGGACTTGAACCCGGGTCTGTCGTGATGCTAATGCTTGGCTCTCTCCTCCTCGCCATGCTAGCGTCAGAAGTTTTGAGCTGCCACAAGTGACAGCCAGACACAGAGTCATTCAAAGTCCAAGGCTTAGAAAAAGGAGATTCTACGAGATTTGAAGGAATGAGACAAGAGCAAAAAGAAGGTCAAGCGATGAGGAAACAGAGAAGGAACCTCCAGACAGACAGAGGTTTTCTATCCCTCCTTCAGCACCGTCCTCCGATCCTTGGTGACAGGCGCCACTCTGCCCGACGAGGTGACGGGAGCTCCTGCCCGAGGTGAGGCTCACCGGGCAGACGCCATCTGCACCAACTAATTGTGAAAAATCCTACATTCTTACTAGTTTATCCTAGCTCCCCGACAGCTCTATGACCCCGACTGCAGTTTTATTTTAAAAAGGTGCATGCCCCCTTTGCACGGAACCTAAAGATTTTTAAAAATAGAAATACAAACTAATTTCTCTGTCCCCGAAGTGAGCATGCACAGCGTGACACGGCATGCGTGGGGGGTGCGCGGACAGCGGGCCTGAGGGAGATGGTGGGTGCTGACTTCGCTGCCCCGACGTGGCCAGAGTGCACTGTCCATCCGGCAGGCTGAACTTGCCAGGGAAAGGCAGACAGCTGAGGAGGTTAGCCCTGAGGAACCAGGTAAGACATCGGAGGACCACACCTGGGAAACCGGTTGGCACCTGAAAGAGGCTTCTGCCAGCCCCGCCCCCTCGACCTTTTCAGGAACTTTACTTCGTTAGCATACTAAACATCACACCCAGGGGTGGAGATTTAACACTAAAATGAGACATGTGATGCATGCCTAAGCATGTTCCGAGCATGCTTGGGAACTGCACATGCTCTCTTGGAAATCTGAGAACTCTTGGAAATCTCTGCCCTTGAACCTGCCCCACTGCCTCTCCTTGCAGCCCTCGGAGACTTTCCTAATCCCCGGAGAGAAGGGACCTTTAGAGCTCTAGCTCATAGTTCTCCACGCTTTGATCAAAGAATAAAGTTTCTGATGTCTTCTACTGATTAAAAATAGACTAATTTCTCTAATTCTGGCAACCACGTGCCCTCAAGTTCCCTGTGACTGTAACTTTTCATCCTCTATTTACTCCATGGAAGGGAAGTCAGGACATATTAATCTCTGTAAGTAGCTCTGTATTTTTCTGAGATCACTTACCAGGACTGTATGAATAAAATGAAATCACTCTTTGGAGGAGAATTTAATCACACTGTTTTTCTTGCTGTGGGTTGTAAAGTGGCTTAATGCCCTCAGTTCACTGCCAGTAGTACAGTCATTTTAAAGTGCTTCTTCAGTGATAACAATCTCTACGGACCTGTTTTTTCACACCTAATAGGTGACAAAAATCTTAAAAATATCACTTAAAAAAAAAACAAACCCTTTCTTGACTCTTACAGGTACTCTGTGGGGGTGGTGAGAAGAGAGCGTTAGCATCCGAACTTTACCAGTGACAAAACTGAGGCCCTGGGAGTTAAGAGTGTCAAAAACGCAAAGTTGCCATGGTTTGTTGGCAGGTGGTGCTGGATGTAAACACAGAAGTCTCGACCCCTGGGCGCATCATCACACAGCAACACACCTTCCCGGCTGGCTAGCTCTCCACTGCCCCTCCACCCTCACCCGAGAGCCCTTTCTGCTGGAGGAATTTGCTTACGAGGGCACGTGGGCTCTGGGCTTTACCATGCCCATCCATTGGTACTCCTCTGTGAGACAGCGCATTCCGGTTTGCCACAGAGTGGTGGCGAGCCTGTGGACAGTTCTAGATCTCCAACGATTCTGCTCACCATCGACGTGTGACTGAGAGGCTGAAGGGAGATGTATCAAAGGAAGGAGGAGGACAGAACCACAAAGGAGCATCCTTGTCTTTCCCCCCAGTTACAAAGTTACTAATGACATGTGCAGACACCTCCCAGAGGCTGTTATGGAGCCACAGCATGAAAGCGAAACAAATAAGGAAACGTCGACAAAGGAACCAGCGTGGGTGTGTTTCTTGGTGTACAAGGGGGGAAGAGGGGGACTTTATTCAAGTAAATAACCTTTCTTGATATTTCTCACAGAATATGCATGTGGGAAACCTGTGAAGGAATGTGGGAGGAGACAAGACGGTGCACGTGGCTAAGTGTTAGGTCCCAGCCACGGACTAAGAAGGCAGATCCTGAGCGGAGTCCTACAGTTTTCCATCTGCACCTTTTCATGTGAATCAGAGAAAAGTCACCCAGGTCCCGAGGAGTGATGGACAGAAACGAGCTGAGCTCATGTAGGAAGGGCTGTCAAGAAGCTCTCACAGCACGACTGGCCGAAGGCATGGCGTGTTCCCTGAGAAAGGACCAGAAAGCTTAGGCTGAGGTTCCCCAGGGGGAAAGGTTGCAACTGTGGAAGCTTCTTCAATATTCCTCCCAGAGCTCCTGGTTCCACTTGAGACCATCAGTATCGAACAGGCCCACTTCTGTGCTTCCTACGTGAAAAGCAATCGAGTCCCAGGTATGCAGTATTTCCTGACAGAGGGTCTGCAACTCATCTCACTGGCGTCGGAGGAATCTGTGCACACACACACCCAGTGTGAATTCTCATCGCCACGATTCATCCCACACGAGCAGATGGCCAGGCTGAAACCTCCGAAGCTTACTGCTGCAAAGTCTTGGTAACAAGACAGCCGTTCAATAAATGTTTATTGAGCATAGCCTAAGTGCAAGATACTGTAGCCAGGCCAGATTTCTTATTACTCAGTGTGCTGCTCCATATAATGAGAAGGCCGGGCCTGCTGAATTCCTAATGAAGAGATGCTTCGACGCCTCCCTCAACCACTTGCAGCAATGCATGGCACAAATACGAATGTAGTCTGGCTGTAACGCTCTAAGAATATCTCTGCATAGTCTTTGGTCACTTGGTCAGGCGAACAAGTTTTTGCTAAAAATCTTTTGTTCACTTGTATATCCACACACCAAATATTTACCAAGAACCTACAATGCCCCAGGCACGGCCCACAGGCAGCTACAGCTGCAGGCTTCGGCAGTTTTAGGGTAAGAGAATTTTGTAGCAACAAAGGATTATCTTGTGACAGGTCTACCGAAGAGGTAACAGTAGCAAATACTTTCTGTGTCTGCTCCAGAACAGGGCTGGTCCCTATACTAGGTGTCAGCACAGACCAAGGTGAGCTCCTACTGTAGAACTAAAACGACGGAGCTTTCCTCATGTAAAATCCAGACAAAGTGGGGTGCATCCCTGTGTTGGTAAAACACCCGAGGAACTCTTCCCAGGGTAACTGACTTGACAGGAGGTTGAACCATCAGTATCTTCGAGGGCCATCAAGTGTTGACTTTTTTCCTACTCGAGCTCTTAGCGAGCCCGCCACAACCAGAAAGGAGAAAAAGCTCCCCCTGGCCTTGGTGAAGTGGGGTCCTGGGTGGCATGAGCTATAGGGTCTCGGGAAAGGAAGGCGGGATGCGTACTGAGGATGCTGCGCCTAAGCTTGCAAATGGCAGCACTTTATTTTCTAAATATTTTTTGAAAAACAATTTTAAAAAGGAAGCCCGCTGACCTCTCCTGAAGGAAAGACTGTATAAGTGGAAATCAACATAAACTGACCGTATAACACAGCCTAAACTTTCCTAAAATTCCTGTTTATCCTCCTGTGACTCTCACCGGCGACAGTCTCTCTGTGTGCTCTTCCCGACGGAAACCGCACCCAGGCTGGGGCTGGTGCCCCACTCCATGGTGCTCCACCTGTCCTCCTCCGGACACCCCTGATGTCCTCGACTTCGCTCTGCCCAATTTTGTTCTTCCTAGAGTAGAACATTTGTAGGGATCAGCAACCTTGCTGAAGATCTGCTTCTTCTGTGTGTTTTCCCTCTCCGATGCTCTGTGGCATCTCACTCTTGTGCTCCAAATGCTGTATAAATGGCCACCTGCTGCTTCTGCTCCTCATGTGGCGTTTACAGAGGTAAGTGCCACAGTCAGGAAGACCGAAGAGAAGGACGCTGTGGAAGAATGCCCCCCGCCTGCAGGGGTTAGAACCCTTTGTCCTCAATCCGAGGTCGTCTCCCTACAGTGCTGTGTGCTGGTACGTCTGTGTGTCTGGGGGTTTCTAATGACATTAGGAATGCGGGGCGGGCTAGTAATGTGACATACCATTTTTAAACACAGGAGTTTAGTAATGCTCCTTCACATTTATTTGAAAACTCTTCGGTGCGTTCTAAACAGGCAGATAACTACATACCTGCTTCGGTACTTGACTGGACTGTGCTGAGACTTGCCAGCCTCGTAACAGACTATTGGGATGGGCAGACTAGCAAGTAAATGCCCCACCGACAGACTGCTGAAGGAGTAGGCAAATGTAGGGAGGTAAACAAAACAACTTGTCCAAAGAATGTGGGAATGTAAAACATCAGTAAAACCCGGAGAAATGAGAAAACGCCAACAGAAACTGGTAGGCAGCTGCCGCTGTGCAGCGGATCGGGCCAGAGCGAGCGGCAAACGCTGGAACCGTAGCTACCCAGCTACTCAAACCTTTCATCGCCACTGAAGTGCCCGTAGAGGGAAATAATCGACAAGCCATGAAGAAGCTCCGCTTTATTTCCTTGATTTCCATTTTCCACTCGGCCACGACAGCTGCACAGTCTGCGGTCGCGAGCCGCGTGCCAGGCTGGGTGTTTCCTGCAGCATGCATGCTGGTCCACACGGGCTGGGGCCTGTGTCCCCATCTCTGCCCTCCACGCAGGGTGGGCCGCCGCCGGTCCCCGTGGCCCACGTCTCCTGGGTGCTGAGCCAGAGGCAGCCCTGGTGGCACCGCCTCCCTCCGCAGCCCCGTGGGAACATTCTTTCACCATGATTTCACTGTGACTGCTGCGTCAGGCCAGCCGGGGGTTTGCATCTGACCACCTGCGTGCTCACTGAATCCAGGGCGGTTCCCTGGTGTCACGGTTGGACAGCTGCCTTTGCTCTTTTGTCATCTCTTACCTATGCCAACTTGTGGCCCGTGGAAGCCACTCTGGTGACAGGGAGCTCTCCTCCTCCTCTGACTTCCTGTCCATCCTGGGCAGCGGTTTGGTACAGCTGTTAGGGCGGCGTAAGAAAAGTGAAATCCACACCACATTGTGCAATCGGTTCATGATGTGGTCATCCCTTTGGATGACTGTCAACATTAACATCTACCAAGGTCCTGCCTCTGACCTCAGAGGGCTTCGGATGGAGGCCGCAAAATGTGGGAAATGCAATCTCAGACAGCCTGAGGCCTGCCAGCATTCTCGGCTAAACTGCCCTCTGTGTGCTTAGATAGCCGTTAATTATAGGCACTAATCAAGCATATTTAACACTGTAAAATCCCACAGCATGGGCCAACGTTACGAGTTCCCTCCTTCCTGGAACAGCCTGCAGGGCTGTGGCCCATGCAAACAGTGGCCGGGGCGGCCGTACGTGGGCTCATCACCGTGGGGTGGTTTGTCTGGAGTTGCTTTCATCAAGCAGTGGGTTGGAGTCATGCCAGCCGATTTTCAGACGCTGGGGGCCCTCCAGGGCCGGGCACTGTTTGGGGCGGCTCTGGCCTGGGCATGTTCGTGTTCCATCACGGAGCGGGAGACGGGGGCAGCCGTGATGCGCAGCCCCGCCCAGGGCCACGGAACCCTCCGCGGCGGGGAGTGCCCCCCCTGACAAAGGGCAGCTCCTTGAAGGATGAGACCCGAACGGAGGACGGCAGTGCCCAGCAACTCAGGAGAAATTCGGAGAGAAGCGGATTCGAGAAAAGCAGGATGGTGTGTTGGTTGACCCACTTCTGAAAAGGCAGTGGGGGCAAAGCCATGGCCGGCAGGGCCACGCACCGCGTCCCCAGGAAACATCTCTCCAAGGAACTAGAGTTTTAATCACATACGTATATTTTGCGTTCGTACCACCCTGCGCAAGCTAAATCCACCAAAGTGAAAATTTTCATGTCCACAATTCCTACATCCCGTTTGCACCTCTCGTTCGTTCGGCAAACTTGTTGAGCACCACCTGTGTGCGCGACACCAGGCACCGGGCTCAGCAGGTGGAGGGGTGCGAGTGAGACACAGCCGGGTGCAACGGAGGGTGGGCCAGGCGAGCTTACACACGTGACTGCCTGTCCACGGGCCAACCGCTCCGGTGGGCGGGGCTCCCAGGGAAGACAGTGCTTGTCTCGAGGGCTGGGTCTTAAAGGACTAGTGTTGGGGAGGGGGTATGAGCCCCCAAGACAGCGCAGCAAGCAGTGTGACGTGGTCAAAACACAGGGGTCGTAAAGAGACAAAGGTTGTGCTGGGGAGGTGGAGTACGGGCATATCTCAAAGGGACTGCATGCCATTCGTAGGCCAAGGATTTAAAATTTTAATTATCTTCTAGGTAATGAGAAGCCAGAGTTGAGCAGGGGGTATAGGGGTGGGGACAGTAATGAAGATTTGAAGCATGAGTATATATGGCATGTTAATACGGTACTAATTAACTAATTAAGAAAGTGTAGTAACACTAGACACTTTCCTAAGCCCGCTACATGTATAAACAGATTTAGTATGTATGACGGCCTATGAAGGAGGTGATTTTACCCTCTCTTTAGACACTGAGGGAGCTGGGGCAGAGCGCAGTGAGACAGAGGGGACAGAGCTGTGACATGACAGAGCCAGGACAGGGCAGCAGCAGCGGGCACACTCATTCCCACGACCCTGAACTGCCTCTCGGACAAGGGTCTGGGAGCGGGGGCTAGGGACGGCGAAGAGTGGGCTGGAGGAGCAAACGCCGGGGTGAGGCCCCCCCGCCTCCAGCAGACAGCAGCAGCTGCACGTGGCAGGCCCAGGCCCCTCTGCCTGCAGGAGAGAAAACAAGCTTTCTGGTGAGTCCCTGGAAGGGCACCTGCTGGGTCACAAGGCAGACCCATTTTTAATTTTTGAGAAAACTCCGAACTGTCTTCCCTGGCAGCCGTACCGATCTGCACTGCCACCGACGGTGCACGAGAGTTCCCTCTCCTCCACATCTCTGCCCACACGGAACACTGATGGGAAAGACCATCTGCCCCTCACGTCCACTGCAGCGTGATTCATCATCGCCAAGATGTAGAAGCAACTCGAGTGCCCATCAACACACAAGTGGGTAAAAAAGCTGGCGATGGGCAAGTACTTGTTTTTCCGTGCTCTTTGGACTAGGTCATATGATAGTTTGATGAATAACACGATTTCATACTCGGATGCTCTGATCATTGAAATTACATACACACAACAGAATATTACTTGGCCATAAAGAAGAATGAAATCTTACCATTTGCAACAGCATGGAGGGACTTAGAGGTTATTATGCTCAGTGAAATCGGTCAGTCAGAGACACAAATACCATATGATTTAACTTAAATGGAGAATCTAAAGAACAAAATAAACAAATGAAATTGAAACAGACTCACAGAGAGTGGACTGGTGGTTGCCGGGGGAGGGGTTGGGGGGGTGAAAGGGGTGACGGGGTTAAGAAGGACAAATTGGTGGTTAAAAATAGTCATGGGAATGGAAGTATAACACAGGAAGTGTAGTCAGCACTATTATGATAACTACGTACGGTGCCAGTTGGGTACTGGAAATATTGAGGGGAACACTCTGTAAAGTATATGTACCTGAAACCAGTACAAAGTAAGCATGTACCTGAAACCAGTACAAAGTAAAATGAAAAGAGAAAGAAACAAGCTTTCAGAGGTCAGTTGCTAATTCATAAAGATTCAAGGCCTTAACATGAGCTGCAGAAAGCACTTAGTGATTTCCCCATAAAGAGGGCT
Source organism: Micronycteris hirsuta (assembly GCA_004026765.1). Lineage (NCBI taxonomy): Eukaryota > Metazoa > Chordata > Mammalia > Chiroptera > Phyllostomidae > Micronycteris > Micronycteris hirsuta. The sequence goes on along the minus strand of PVJI01002795.1, from coordinate 67,624 downwards.
CTGTTTCCTTTCTGGAGCCTGGTGAAGGAAGCGCCGCGGTTCTGGGGCCCTCAGGTAGTGGGGGTCCCTGCAGCAAGCACTGTGGGAAGGTGAGGATGCACACAGCCAGGAGTCCGTAAATATATTCTGTGGAAACAGAACTTACTGATCCGTGCTAAGTGAATTTGCTGGGCATGAAGATGACATCCACTTACATGTGACAGAACAAAATGATAAGGAGGAAGAGGAGTATCAGTCGATGTTAAAACCCCAGCGATGTTCAGAGTGGGGATCGGAGGAAGGGCTGCGTCCTCCCCTTGCCTTACAGAGGGATTTGCATGGATAACAACGACACAGCAGCCTGGACTTGGGCGGTACTCGGAGTTCCCTGGCCCGCGCGGAATTGGGGCTGTAATAACAGGGTGAGAGCATCTTCTGCTTTCAACTCCTAGTAAACAACCTCACCGTCGCCTGGCTCGCCTGGTTCTATTCCTCACTCTAGACAGACATTAGGATTTTAAATATTTCCTGGAAATAGATTCTACCTTTCAAATGAAAGAAGAGAGGGAGAAAGAAATCTGCTTACGAGACAAAGTGATGGTTAGTGTTTAATTTAGAGTCTGGTGACAAGGGCCAGTGACATGGGGTGAAAGAATGCGATCGACTCTCCACGTCTCCGGCAATTGCATCTGTGCCGGCTCTTTTACAGAATGAAGTTTAATTTGGCATATGAGTCACATGGGGGTGGGGTGCTGTCGAGAGAGACAGAAACACAAGGGGAAAACAACAGTATCTTCCAAGTATGAAAAGAAGGGGCTGGAACTTGGTAGGATGTTGTGAAGGGAACGACAGAGGGTTGAACCTGAGATTCTGGTGGTGTAACACTCAGAACTAAAGAATCACTTGAACAAATTTTATTTGTGGTGAGGGAGACAGAAGAATCAAGAAAAGCCCTGAATGTACCCAGCACATGTTTTGAATGTCTAAACTCAGTAAGATGTAGACATACAGACCTGGTCAGAAAACTTCTCTGTCCTCATGAACAACAGCAGTGAATACATTTTAGGTAGATAGTGATACTAGTAATTAAGGAAAAGAGTACATGTTGGGGGTGGGGAGCGGGGGCAAAGTTGAAAGAAGAGCTACTAAGCTTGCAAGTTTGATTTTGAACAGGCTGGGTTCGGGTGCCAAAGGGACCCTCAGGTGGGGATTTCTAGCATGCTGTTGGCTGGTGGGTTTGCAGATCAAGAGAACTGACATCACAGCCATATTTAAGGTGGTCGACATCCGATGAGAATGAGGCTGGTGGCAGAGCAAAGAGAGGGCCTAGAAGGAAGCCGGGGTAACAGTAATATTTGACACAAAGGATGAGCATCCAGTAAAAGACAAGGTGACGGTGAGGACTAAGAAGGTAGACCAAACCTGGATTGCATGAAGTCATGTCATCGAAGGGAAGAGAGTTTTGTTTTCTGTAACTGTCTATTTTCTTTGAATTCTTCCCTGAATAGTAAGCACCACGTGGCAGTAACCATGGCTGCCTTGTTCACCTTCATTCATCTTGCCCTTCCAATAGGCCATCTGGCACAAGGGTGGTGCTTCATATACTATTTTGTAATGACTTCATGGAGGAGTAAGCAGGAGTACAGCAACATGCTGCAGACAAGTTACAGGGGACAAGGACTGGGTCTACCAGTGAGGACATTTCCAGTAATATGGGGAAAAAACCATGCAAGTGGCCGATGGAAAGAAACACAGTATCACAGGCTTGAAAACATTAGAAATATAAAAACTCTTATGAAGTGCAGAGCAAAAGCAGTTTCCAGTTTCCAGACAATAGCCCCTTTTTTTGACAACAGTTTCTTGAAGGCCAACATGGAGTGGCCTTATATTAATTACTTCCTGATTGCCAGACAGCCAAGGAAATATACAGAATAAGCAGTATTACAATAACAGTATTGAAAATAAAAAGAACAGGGCATTCATCCAGCAATAATAACGCCGTGTCATTTTAAGATCCTGAGGCAAACAAGCTTCAAGTGTTGCTGAAGTCGGATGCAGCTCAGGACCACAGCGGCCTGGACCTGCATGCCGCGTGGCTTCATGGACCAGAAGGAGACCTGGTACTCAAGCTTCAGTAGCTCACGTCTCTGGTTCTTATTCACAGAATCTGATACTCATGAGTTAAGGATTAGCTGATTATTTAAAAAAAAAAGGAATCAAATAAATCTTGGACTTCAGCTTGGACTTAAGAAAATTTGTTTCTAAACAAGCACTTAGAAGCCCTGGAAAGCAATAAAATGAAAAGCAATTTGCACAGACTAATGGAGCAGCTAAAGGAGGAGGGAGTCGAGAATGTGTGCCGAGTGATGGAGGAAAAGTTCTGTTTGGGAATTTTGTTGTAAAACAGTCTCTCCCTGATGATAAATCACTGGCTGAGGGCAGCTAGAATTTTCTGTTGGAGCCACGATAACGTCAAGTTGGTGTGACTACACATTAAAACAGAAAATGATACAACATAAAATCAAATCTGTATACAAAAATGTTGTATTTTGGAAGTAGCCTACTTTACAGGGCTAAATCTCTCTCCATTAAAAAGCAAAAAAAAAAAAAAAAAACAAAAAAAAACCCCCACTATTTATGGGTAATTTAGCTTAGACATTTAGTGCTAAGTGCTAATTCAGTTCATGAAACATCTTGGCAGTTTTTCTTTGTTTCTTCCTTTTTGTACTAAGAGATGGTTTTTCCTAGTGAAATTTTACTAGTTAAACAGAAAAGGTAGAAGAAGGAAAACTAAGATTATTCAAGAAGGGCTTCTTTTTGCCTAAAATTATCTTGGTGAGCCTCTGGACTGTAATTCACCATGCCGGTTTCTAGAGAATATTTCTAGAGAACATAATTAATTAGTCCCATCCTGTAGGACAGTCCTGAAGGTTCATGGCATCAGCCTGCTGTCCTATTTATTCTCCTCTCACCTGGCAATTTGGGATTGAAATGTGATTTTTCAAAGAATCATAAGGCAGGAAATCATTGATGAGATAAATTGTACAACATCTCTTTCATGTTCTACCTTTTCTAGCCTTTTTGAAATAGGTGTAGGTCCAGGGGCTTTTACACACACACACACACACACACACACACACACACACACACACACACACACACAATGAGTGTGTGGCTCTGTGGTGGTGTGATTCAACAGCAACTTATTTTTTCAGTATTCAAAGTACAATTCAAATCCATAAGCGGAGTCATTTTATTCCTTTCAAATAACAAGCCTGTATTTCTCTACAATGCAGGGTTCTCACGACGGAAGAGAAGTCCTTACTCAATTTGCCGCAAGAAGAGGCTCGGCCTGAAGGAAATGGACTGTGGATTTTGTACGGCCGTGGGACAACCTCGGGACTCATTTTTCGGTGCTTATTTATTTGTCTGTTGGTTTGTTCAGTAGCTCCCACCTATTTATACCACAATTATGGAGGCAGAAAATTCTGGAAATGTTCTCGACAGATCTTCTTCCAACCTGAGTATACACGTGCGCAGCAATTAATCTCTGTACAAAGCTTTGCCATTTGAAACGTTTTTGTTTCAGGTCATTATGGAATTGACCTCGTACAATAATTCTGCGAAGTACACATTTCTATCATAGTTTTAATAGATGAAGGAATGGAGGCTGGATAACTTGTCTCAGGTTTTATACCGACTAGGCGTCAGAGCTGGAACTCACAGCCGGGTCTCATGACTAACGCACAGGGGCCTTCTGATGGACAGCAGGGCAGGCCGTGGAAAAATGAGCACTTTAGACAGTATAACCATAGCAGGGTGGCCTCCTCTTCGTCCTCTTCTTACCTTCCCATTTTGGCTAAAGCCCTTCCTGAATCCTGAGGTTAAGGCTCCGTAGTGACTTCTGGGGTGCGTTAAAGACCACTGCCCACATCGCACTGAAGGACGAAAGCACTGTCTGCCTAGTCCAGTTAGCCAGCTGCCGTAAACACTGGGATCTCCACTTGGCCGGCAGCTCCCTGTCACGTGCGTCTGCATATCTGGAAGGCTTCCTGCAGATTAGAACCTTACTTTCAAAAATTAAACTCATCGTTTGAATGTAATGAGATCTATTGGATAGAGTAAAATAATTCAATGATTTCAATGAGCACGTACGCTTCAGCCAGTGACAAGTTCTGAAAAATCTCTTTGGAAACAATTTTTTCATTAAAAAAAATATATATATATATATTTGGGGTTAAGGATCAGGAACATGAAATGGAATAAAAACAGTTCTTCAATAAATGGTGTTGGGAGATCTGGACAAGTGCATGCCAAAAAATGAAACTGGATCACCAACTTATAGCATACACCAAAATAAACTCGAGATGGATGAAAGACTTACACATAAGGTTTGACACCACAGAAGTCCTAGAGGAGAACATAGACAGGACAATTTCAGATAATCCATGCAGCAATATTTTCACCGACCTGTCCCCTAGGGCAAGGGACATAGAGAAAAGAATAGATAAATGGGACTACATCAAACTAAAAAGCTTCTACACGGTGAAAGAAAACATCAACAAAATGGAAAGGGAACCAACCACATGGGAAAATATATTTGCCAATGATACCTTGGACAAGGGTTTGATCTCCAAAGTATATAAAGAACTCACATGACTCCACACCAGGAAGAAAAACAATCCAATTAAAAAATGGGTAAAGGACCAGAACAGACACTTCTCCAGGGAGGACATACAGAGGGCCCAGAGACACATGAAAAAACACTCAAAATCACTAGTCATCAGAGAGATGCAAATTACAAGCACAATGAGATACCACTTCACATCAGTCAGAATGGCCATCATAACCAAATCAACAACAACAAGTGCTGGCGAGGATGTGGAAAAAAGGGAATCCCAGTGCACTGTTCATGGGAATGCAGACTGGGGCAGCCACTGTGGAAAACTGTATGGAATTTCCTCAGAAAACTAAAAATGGAACTACCTTTTGATCCAGTGATTCCACTGCTGGGATTACCGGTACACCCTAAGAATCCTGAAACACCAGTGTAAAAGAACCTATGCACCCCCATGTTCACTGTAGCATTATTTACAATGGCCAAGTGCTGGAAACAGCCTAAGTGCCCATCAGTAAATGAGTGGGTCAGAAAATTGTGGCACATTTACACAATGGGATACTACACGGCAGAAAGAAAGAAGGAGCTGCTACCCTTCATAACTGCATGGGTGGGACTGGAGAGTATGATGCTAAGTGAAATAAGCCAGGCAGTGAAAGACAAGTATCATATGATCTCATCTATAAGTGGAACCTAATCAACAAACAAACAGGAAGAACAGAACCAGAGACATGGAAATAAAGAAAAAAACTGCCAGTGATCAGAGGGGTGGGAGAAGGAGGCTAACAGGGGAAAGAAGGGGAAGAGGCAAGTCAAGGAACATGAATAGAGGACTCATGGGCACAGACAATGGGGTGGCGATTGACTGTGGGGTGGGGTGGGGCAGGGGAGAGCAATGAGGGAAAATGGTGGGATAACTGTAACTGAACAACAATAAAAAAAAAGAAAATCAAGATAAAACTGAAAATATAATATACATATATTTGAGGGAGGCAAGTTACCGCTGCTGACCAAATCAACATCATGATATTTTCTCCCATGTGGCTGATATAATGATGACTCAAGTGGGATTTTAAAGAGTATTAACCAATTCACTAATTATACTTTCATATTTGCTCCCTACATTAAGGTCTAACAGTATTTAGAAGGCTGAATTAGATCATCGGTTACTTGCTCTAACATTCATGTGATGTTCAGGGGATGAACTGGATTTTGACCTATATTAGTAAGTATTATTAATAAGATAAAATTTTCTCTTCTTTTCATAAAACAAAATATAACGGTGGCTTCTTACCACCAAGATAACTCACCGTTATGAGTCAAATGAAGAAAATAACTCTTAAAAGAGTCTCCTTTTCAGACTGCACTTGGTTGTCAGAGTATCATTTTGTAGGTACACGCTGTTCTAAGAATGTCTGATTAAAGCTAATTAAGGGAGTAAGAAAAAAATATACTTGCTAATGTCTGCTACAATTATGTTTTCTATAAATAGATAAACCACATTTCTCGTCAATACCTATTACTGTAATTTGTCTTGTAAGGATTTTTAAAAAAGCTACACATTGTTCTTTAGACATCTATCTATTATTTAGTACCATTTTACAATTGTTGCTATTTGACGTATTAATGGCAAGGAATTTTGTTGTGGAAATTTTAAAAATCAATTTAGAAAAGGTTATTGCAATGCTTTGTGATAATCTAAGACAAAAAGAATGTTGTTTCATAAGAGTACCAAGCACGACCAGCAGCTATCCTATTGCAATAGCATAAAATCAGATTTTGGTGCTCTGCCAGGGATACAATTCAGACCACTATCAGTGAAAAAGAACAGCACTGAATTTTCAACAACTCAGCTTCAGTTTTTGAAAAGAATACACATACTCTTTTAGTTTGATAAAAACAGAAATTATCTGAAAGAGAACCTCCCTTTGGGCCTCATTCTCTGAGAAAGAATGAAACAAAATGCCTAACTACACTGTAATTAAACAAACTATATATGTAAGGAAAAGACATCCCTGCAGGGACGTCAGGGAACTGTCTCATTAGTTTAATTGAGATGATTTCAAGCAGGATGGGCAAAAGAGCTCCGCAGAGGCTCCTCAAGAGGAAGATTCCACAAGTGTGACAGAAGGCAATCTGCTCGGGGTTCTCCTTTGGAGGAGAGAGACATTTCATTCATTCTCTAACACATTCCTTCTATACAGAGCTTAAATTTAAAAAGGCAATGCTAATGGGACAAACTCTTGGATATGTGAAGCAAAGATAGAAAGCGTCACTTACCCTAGACTTGAAATATAAGAAAAACCTATTAGAGGGATGCAATCAGAAGGATGGAGAAGAATGAAGGAAGTGAGGTAGAGAAACAGAGGAAGACAGGACAGGGTGACAGGCACACAGAGCAGCTTGTGGAAGTATCAGGACACTGAAATGTGACCCGCTGAGAGAATTAGAATAAGCTTATCAAGGCTACATGGAGAGTAGGAGAAAAGAAATGTGAGATGTGTGTGAGACTCTAGAAGTAGCACAAGCCCCTAACAAGGACCTTGTAAGCATAGAATATCATAGATTGTAGCTCAACCATACTGATAATTACATTAAATATAAGTGATCTAAATATGTGAATTAAAAGGTGGAATTGCTATATTGGATTAAAAAGGAAGACCACATAGCTGTCCACAGAAATTCATTTTAAATATAAACATGCAGATAGGATAAAAGTAAAATGATAAAAAAAGATATTCCATGCAAACAATAATGAAAAGAAAGCTGAAGTGGCTATATTAATAGTGGAAAGAGTAGATCTCAGGCCAAAACAAAATTACCAGGAAAAGCAAGTGACATTTTATAGTGATAAAGAAGTCATTTCATCAAAATGACGTAACAATCCTAAATGTGCAATGTTTAAGAACAGGCTTCCATGAAGCCACGACTGGTAGCATTTAAAAGAGAAATAAATAAGACCACGATTATAACTGGATATTTTAATACTTCGCTCTCAGCAAGAACAGAGAACTAAGCAGAGATCAGTAGGAATGCAGAACTGAGGATGTACATAAGAGAAGAATATACATTCTATTCTACTGTTTATGGACCATTAATCAAGTTGGGTCTTATTCTGAGCCATAAAAGAAACCACAGCAAATTGAAAAGAAAGAAAACCATACAAAATTATTCTCTGACAACAACAGAATTAACTAGAAATAAATGAAAGATATCTGAAAAATCCCCAAATACTTGGAACTTAAACAATATACGTCTAAATATCTCAAGGATCAAAGGGGGATTCACCAGGAAAATTAGAAAATGTTTTGATTTGAATGAAAATGGAACTGCGACATATCAAAATTTGTCCAATGTAGCTCAAGCAGTGTTCAAATGAAAATCTGTACCTTCAAATAGTATAGGTTTTAAATCAATCTTCCTAGCTTCCCCCTTAAGAGTTTAGAAAAGAAGTAGTAAATTAAACCAAAATAGGTCGATGGAAATGATAGAGAGACAAATATCAATGACATACAAAACAAAACAAATCCCTAAGACCAAATGCTGTTTCTTGAAAAACATCAAAAATTTGATAAATTTGGTTGATTTTTGGTAGCAAGGCTAGCAGAAAAAGAGAAGTCATGGCAGGAATGAAAGAGAAGATATCACTGTAGATTCCACAGACATTTGAAAAACTAAAAGGGAACATTAAGAAGACAATAAAAGAATGCCAATGAACTTGACAACTTAGATAAAATGGAAAATCCCTGAAAAAACACAAACTACCAAAATTTACTCAAATAGAATTATATAACCTGAACATCCTTATAAATTAGATTCTATTAAAGAAATCTAATCTATTAAAGAATCAGTAAAAAACTACCCCCCCCCAACACACACACACAGAGAAAAGCAACCCAGGGACCAAACCAGATAGCTTTAGCTGGTAATTTCTACAGAACATTTGAGAATGGTACAATACCAATTCTATACATGCTCTTCTAGGAACTGATCAGGAAGGGACATGTTCTCAGTGTCACTCTGATATCAAATTGCACAAAGACATGACAAATAATAAGAATTATAGACCAGTGTACCAAATGAACGTAGAGGCTGAAAAAAACTTTGAAAAAGTAGCAAACTGAATTCAGCATGTATAAAAATATAATAACTAACTAAGAGTAGTTAAATATCATAACTAAGTGTGGTTAATCCTCAAAAGGCAATGTGAGTTTAACACCGGAAAATCAATCAACTTAATTTATCATTTCCACAAATGGAAAAAGTAAAACCATGAGATTACCTTCTAAAAATGCAGAAAAATATTGTCAAAGGTCAGCATCTAATCCTGACAAAAATTCTCAGCAAATTAAGAATAGAAGGGAATTTCTTAAATCTGGATGTTGGCTCTTAACATTTCAATTTGATTATGTATTAAAAATCCTAGTCAATGCAGTAAGGCAAGGAAAGAAAGAAGTCATAAAGACGGGGAAGAAAGAAGTAAAATTGTTCATTTACAGATGACGTGATTTTCTACTTAGAAAATCCTAAGGACTCTAAAAAAAGCTTTTAAAATTAGTAAGTTGATTTTTTTGTTTCTGACAGTTTATTTCCATTACCATTTCGTCCCCTTATACCCCTTCCCCCAGTATCACCACACTGCTGTCCATGTCCATGAGTCCTTTTTCCTTTTTGCTCAGTCCCTCCACCCTCTGACCTCCCCGACTTAGCTGTCATCTTGCTATCTATGAGTCTGTCTCTAAGTTGAGTTTAGCAAAATCATAAGATAAAAGGTCAAAATACGAAAATCAATCTTATTTTAGTGTTCAATGACTACATAGAATTGAAAATTGAAATAAAAAGTGCCATTTACAATAGCATTAAAAATGAAATAAGTACAAAATTAACAGAGTATTTCAATATAAAGCACTGCTGAGAAGTTCAAGCTAACCTACATAAATGGAGAGATAGTATCATGTAAGTTAGAAGACTTAAAACTCTTAAGATGTCAACTCTCCCCATAGATTCAACTCAATTCCAATCATAATCTCACCTGTGTTTTTTTAGAAATTAAAAAGTTGATTCTGAAATTTATATGAAAATGCAAAAGACCTAGAATAGCCAAAACAAATTTGAAAAAGAAAAACAAACTGTAGGATGCACACTACTTTATTTTGAGGCTTACAATAATGCCACAATAATCAAAACGTTATGGGATTGGTATAAGCATAGACAAATATATCAACAAAACACAATACAGTTAATCAATAAACTATATATAGTCAATTGATCTGCAACAAAGCAGCCCAGGCAATTCAATGGGGGTGTGGAAAGTACTGGAACAATTAAGTATCCATATGATTTAAAAAAAGAACTTGACCCTTACTTCACACTATATTAAGCAAAAACCAAAACAAAACCCCTCAAAAACAAAATCTCTAAGTGCAATAAAGACTGAAATGTAAGAGCTAAAGTAGACTACTTCTAGAAGGAAATACAAGAAAATCTTTGTGACTTTGAGTTAGGCAAAATTTTCTTAAATTTGATATCAAAAGCATGATTCATAAAATAAAAAAAACTCAATACATTGAACATCATCAAAATTAAAAACATCTGCTTTTCAAAAGACACATGGAAAGGAAAAGGCAAGCTACAGAGCTGGAGGAAATATTTGCAAAACACACACATGATAAAGAACTTGCATCCAAAATATATTTTTAGAAAATCTTACAATCCTGCAATTTAAGAACAAGACAAACTACCCAACTGAAATGGGTCCAAAAAATTGGACACTTTACGAAAACAGTTACATAAATGACCAAGAAACAAATGGAAAAATGCTCAACACCAGTAGTCATCAGGAAAATGCAGTATCAAGCCACAATAAGATGCCCAATGGAATGGTTACAATGAAAAGTGTTGGAATGTAGACAGACTGGAACTCCCACAGATTGCTGCGGGGATGTGTAGCAGTGCAGCCCCTCTGGAAACAGTCTGGTAGTGTCTTGGAAAGCTAAACATATAAAACCCACTGGCACAGGACCACCCCTCAGTGTGTCACCGGGAGAGATGAAAACATGTCTGCCAAGAAGAGCTACACGTGAAGCTCACAGCAGCTTTACTCATAGCAGCGACAAACTGGAAACAAAGTCCATACATAACCTGATGAATAAATTATGGAGCGTTCATACTAAGGACTTCTATTTATTTCCAATAAAAGGGAAAATACCTTCCTAGCTCTGGTTTCAGTGTGCCACAATGAAAAACAGAACATTTTGAAAACATCGATAATCTAATTTTTAATATGATGATAGCAACATTTTCCAAATAATGCCTTTCTCACATATAGTCCACTTAAACTAGTGCCCGGAAGAAAAAAAAAAACAGATGAGTGTTGTCATGTTATACTTTTACCATTTTATTGACATCTGCTTCAGTCACTCATTATTATTACTTAATAAAAAGTAACACCCTAATAATGTACACAGCAAAGATAAATATAAAACTGAATGATAAAACCTTCCCCACTGAGAAAAAAAAACTCTCACAACTACGGTGCCTATAAATGTAAGACAAACTTTTAATTAACTTTGGAATTGAAGGCAACTTTTAGAAAGCAATCCTAGGGAGAGGACACGCTCAGATGAACTCATAAGGACGTAATAATAAAGAACAGGAAGTTATTGCGGGTGTGTCACTGATTAGGCATGTACACGCAGTTCAGATGAGGCCCAAACTAAAATTCGTTAAGGCTATTAACTGGATAAACAACACAGGCAAAGCAGTAGAGCCCCTGATTCTATGTTTTAGGTCTTTACTTTAAGTGCATTCACATTGACTGTAGAATGGGCACACGCCTCACTAAGAAGAGCCCACAGCACGTACCAGTGTGGTTCAGCTGCAGATCTAAATGCTAGTAACTGAAGGTCCCAGATGCCGTATTTCTTTGTATATCCTGGTCAATAGGCGATAATCTTCCAGATGTTTTTTTCCAGATTTTTCTGGAATCTCAGCAAGAGGAACCCTTCTACTAAAAAAAAAATCATCAGACACTTGAAACTCAGGGCCCATGACACGAATTTAGGAGTATGCATGCACAACTGAGTGTGCCCTTGGGACTCCCAGATTAAGCACTTAATAAACAGGCAAATTCATGGTGAAAGAGTCAGGAAAACAAAACAAAAGTGGGAGTGTTTTAAAACTTTAAGATTTTCTTAAATATTTGGCTCCAGTGCTTACAGGAAGAAACCGCTAAATTAAAAGATAGTTTTTTAAAATTTTTAATATTGAGGGAAAACACAAATGCTAAGCGTAGTCAAATGTCACACTTCCTAGGTACCAGAGAGTACAGATACCAACCCATTTAATCCTCGGAGGAACCCTTGAAGACAGGCGGTCTGATAATCCCTACCTTACACACAGAGAGATACAGGCGGTTCAGTAAACTGTCCAAATGCACACTGTTAGAAAAAACGCAGAGCCAGAATTCAAACTTAGGCAATCTGCTTCTAGAATCTACTGTCTTAACCATTACAAAAATACAGTGTAGCAAAATGTTTTAGCTCAATCAATTAATTAATGTCTTTTATATTAAAGTTGGTCACTTTTGGAGATGGCCCAGCATCTCTGTCAAATCTGCCTTAAGAATTAAGAAACGTCATAGAATTTTTTTAAAAAACCTGAGCAGCTTCATTTATTCTGATAAATATCAGTGACTGGCAATGGGAGCATGTATGCATTCTCACCGGCCACCCCCCACCCCTTTCATTTCATTAGGTTCCTACAGGAAATTGCGAGTTAATAGAAAAAGGCAGCACTGGAACGGCCTCACATCCTATAGTTATTAATTAAAGCAAAATCTGGTTCAGTAACTGTGGATACTAAAAATAGAGAGTTAAACAAAGCTGACTGCCTCTTGAAATGAAATTTCAACTTCAATAGTCTGTCTACAAATTTATGCATTAAAATCCACATCTCCCCTTGAAGAAATTCCTCACAAAATTTTTAGTGAACAAAGCAGCTCAACATTATCTGACCATTCGTTCCTCCGCAAGACTTCAGAAGGGAAGGGAATCTGAGAGACACCGGAATAAATTACTCAAGTTTAAGTACGTTTTTTAAAAAGGCAGTTAATCACATCATTCTACTATATTCCCCTCTACAGGTTATTACCCACAATCGATCAGGCAAGAAACTGTAAAAACGATCTTATTAATTTTATATAATAGTTAGTAAACTTTAAAATACTGTACCATAAAACTTTTAAGTGTTTCAGATGGTTGTAGATAACACTGGATAATTTATCTTTTTATGTGGCATAAAATAATAGATAAGTGGATATCATGCTGGGAAAATGCACGTAACTTCTGAATGTGAAAATCTAATCCACTGCAGAATCTATGTCTGTAAAAGTCTCTGACAAACATGCCAGCTGTGTCTTGGAGCCACAGGCTGATGTGTGTATACCCCTCCCCCCACTGCTGGAGAAACCAGGATCCTGTCAAGTTCAAGTTGCTTTTCAGTTCAGTTCAAAACTAAATTCCCTGATACTCTCTCAACACACCTCTAGCAAAGCAGAGGCGAGTATGTGACACCGCCTGGGAGTGGACAGATGAAAAAAAAGGTGAGTAGTAAATGTTTGATTTAGAAGAGCTAAAATAGGAGTTGTAGGCAACCTGACCATGGCTTTATGTATTTATAAAATTTACAGAATCATAAACGGTGAATGGAGAGAGAGAATGGACCTGTCGAAGTACCTCTAAGATGTGAGGAGAGGACAGAATCATGGCCTCATTAAAAAAAAGGGGGGGGCAGCATCTTGAAACCCACACAATTTGCTTTCAGAGGAGAGTGAAGCATCCAAGAACAGCCTTCGAATATCATTTCTGGGATTGGCAGGCTCCCTATAATCCGTGGACTAGGAAGGACTGATAGGACTGTAGATAAGGCTGATTGAATTGTTGGGCGGAATGACAAAGGAGCATCCTTTTCTTCGATTTGCATGGAGATGGAGAATATCTGGGTAGGGAAAGGGGGCCCCCTTGAAAATTACCTCCTAGATTTTCACGTATTTTCCTGGAGGCGTGCTGTCCTGAATTCCATCTCACCATCCGATACGCACATGGAACACATACACAGAACTGGCAAATTTTTTAAAAAAAGATTTACCTGATACTTTGTTAGACTGACCTATAAACTAGCCTACAGTTACACTAACCTTCTTTAAAATAAATTGAGATATGTTCCCAAGGAGTTGTAGAAAATAAATTCTTTGCATATTGAATATTTTCAAGTTGACTCCCCTGTAAGCAGGATGCTTCCCACTTGGACAGAACATGGCTGGGAGAGAGGAAATCTACCTCTACTAAATATTATCACAACCCACCCAAAGGATCGGGGCTTTCATTTGAAGGTTGCTGTGCTTGTGCTGTTTGTTTGCATGTCCTGGGGAGACACACGTTAGTCACGTGGACAATCAAACAATTAAGTCTGAAACACAGAGCATAACACAGGTGAAAAACCCGATCTGAGGAGAGACAGACAAACCGGGATTCAGTCCTGGGCACCTTTTAGCTGCTCTGAGTCTTGGACAAGCTATTGAACCGCTCTGCCGTTAGTTTTATTCCTTTCTAAAGTAATGATAACAGTGGTTCCTGTGAGAATTTAAAAAGATAATTATGTGACATGCTAGGTGCGTCATTTCAGGTTGCTGCAATGGAATACTGTAGGCTGGGTGGCTTAAATAACAGAAGCAAGACGCCGAGATCAGGCTGCCAGCCAGTCGGGGTTCTTGGTGAGAGCCCTCCTCCTGGTCTGCAGAAGGTGGGTCTCTCCCTGTCTCTCACACAGGGAGAGAGAGATCTTCGGTCTAAGTCTCTTCTCTTAAGGACTCTAAGCCCGTTCATTCTGCCCTTAAGACCTAACTACCTCCCAAAGGTCCTACCTTCAAATATCATCACGTTGGGGGTTAGGGTTCTAAGGCTTGTGAATTTGATGGGGAGGGACACAAACATTCAGTCACAGCGCACCCTCCCCGCAGCACCTGGCGCATAGTCAAAATGAACTGTCAGCTACACGAACCTGACGCAGCCACTAAAATGCACCTTGATTATTAATTAACCCAAGATGTTTGTCATAGTTCATAACATCACATTGTATTTATACTTACTGTCAAGGCCACTAAGTACAAAGGAGATGTCCATAGCTGCAGAAAAACACAGGCTATAAAACTGGAATAAGTGAATGTGTACATACCAAAGTACACCTGTTCTGACTTTGCTCTTGGAAGAGGCTATTTAGATGGTAGTCATTATGGTCACTATTTCCATTAAAGGCGAGAAAATACACACAGAAAAAATGGTCTCTACTGAGAATCTCATTAGACTCAACCTGTAGTAAAGATTGTGCTTAATCAGAAAGGTATAGAAAAAGCTCATTTGTTTAAAATGGAAAAATACACTATGACAAAAATTATTCCAAGCAAAGCTCCTTCCATCTTGCTAGCGGAAAGTGTACACCAGGGGAAACTAAAAATAGAATGAGATTCTATTTGTTCTCATTAACACTTTACATAGTAATGTTTTATGTGCAAGGTCACACAAGATCGTAAATGTAGTCTGGGTAAAAATACAGTATTTGCACATGGCTCAGCAATGGGTTAATTTACTTCTTTCTTTAATGACTTTTGGTAGATTCATGTGATGGCAATATAGTATATCCTCAGGAAAAAATAATGCACCATTTAAAAATATTAACATATAAATTTCATTGTAAGGGGATTAGGTCCAAAGTAATCCTGCCAAATTAATTTAGGTAAGTATACTAGGTAAATAAATCAGCATCCTTTTACTTCTAGAAAGCACTCTGAGCAATTTCAAGTCATTAAAAATACTTTTAGCTGCAACATTTTGCCTTTTAGTGCAGACTTAATGGTTACACGACAGCAACTCTACTGCTAGCGGGATGGCTTTATGTCCTGATAGCAGCAGTTTAGAAAACTACGAAGAAAACTAAAATCAGGAGTAATCTTTGAACAAGTCTTCTAAAACTGTTCCATCAAAAATGACACAAATAGCCTTGGCTGATGTGGCTCAATGGATTGAGCACCAGCCTGTGAACCGAAAGGTCACCAGTTCCACTCTCAGTCAGGGCCCGTGCCAGGCCCCCGGATGGGGGTGTGCGAGAGGCAGCCGACTGCTATTTCTTTCTCACATCGATGCTTTTCTCTCTCTCCTTCTCCCTCCCTTCCCCTCTCTCTGAAAATAAATAAATAATTTTTTTAAAAAAAATGACAAACATTGTAAGCTCTTGTAAATTCTAATTCATATGTTGTTTTCCCCAAACTTTTAGTGGGAGAGGAATCCTTCCTAAAAGAACATAAAAAACAGGAAAGAAATTGCAAAGGAGTGAGGAGTCCCTTGATAGCCTTCAGGAAAAGTTTTACCTGTTTGCAGATTTATGTACTAGTCTTATAGGCTTGTCACTTAATTTCTCTTAAGTCTACAAATGTCTCATATAGATGAATGCCATTATGTTTCAGATCTATTTAGATTAAAAGCCAAGTCCCACAAAGCAAGAGACAGTCAATTATTTTCATTTTATACTGTTATTATGAAATATTGCTGTTTTTAATATGTACTTCTTAAAAATGAGAATTGTTCACCAACGTATTTTAAAGTGAACTTCAAGTGTCTGGATACCAGCAAGGAAATAATGTAATCTCAAAATGTAACTTCAAATGAAATTTTTTTAAAGATTTTATTTATTTATTTTTAGACAGAAGGGAAGGGAAGGAGAAAGAAAGGGACAGAAACATCAATGTGTGGTTGCCTCTCAGAGGGCCCTCACTGGGGACCTGGCTTGCAACCCAGGCATGTGCCCTGACTGGGAATCGAACCAGTGACCCTTTGGTTTGCAGCCTGTGCTCAATCCACTGAGCTATACCAGCCAGGGCTCAAATGAATTATTTTTATAATGACTTTGTATTGTTTTTTCTACTGCTTTCTCTGGCAAAAAAAAGAGATTAATTCTTTCTTCAATTTCTGTGCTAACTATTGTAAACCTTTGACAGCTAGTATACTTTCTTTTCATAGAAAAAAAAATGGTGCTTCCAGATTCTATAGGATAAGATAAGTGGTTTCTCTTCGCTGGGCGGAATTAGACCTTTAGTTCATAATCTGGAGAGGACATGGCTTCCATCACCCCCCTGTGGAATACGACTCCCCTAAAATATCAACAGAATAGGCTCTTTAAAGCCTGTCGACAACACAAAGCTGAATTCATTGCTTGCTCTCCCAAGGGAGACAGCCTCCTGAACACATTTTTGTAGTCTCTCAAAGGAGGGAAGGTGAAGACTGTTTTTCAGTGGGAGTTGAAGGCGAAGGCTCTGGTTTAAGATAGGTGTTTCATTAGGTGGGGGCTTAATTGGGATTGGCTGAGGATTACTATAGAACAACTTGGGGTTATTGGTGGACAAAATGAGGATTTCCAAGTGCATCTTGGAGGGAAATTAGTCATCTGATGCTATCTATTGAAGTTGAGCAATTTAATGTTCCTTTAAATGGATTTGCAAAAAGTTCCCAAAAGAAATAAGAAAATTATTTACAATTTTAAGCGTCCTGGGCAAGAGTTTCTTGGAGTAGTAAAAACCACATTGATGCAGACAGGAGAGCAGTGAAGTTGCATTAACAAAGACAACTGTACTCACGTTAACGTAGACACTAATCTGCATGGTGTGGATCATTTTGGTTCTTACCCACTATCATCCGTAAGCTCAATAATTAAGAGTTTAGAAAGTGAACAATGGCTAACCACATAACTTGCATGTCAAAGATAGTAATATTCCAACACCTGTATGCAAATAAAGGACAGAATCATCCGTGAAGCACAATTACAAGCACAATAACTCACTAACATTTCAGAGCCTTCTCCACCAACATTTTATGTCTGTATTCCTCTTAGTGGTCTCCATTCTCCCTCCCTCCTCGTTTGTTCCCTCTGCAGTGAAGAACCCCATGCCACCTTATGGTTTTCCAAGTGGCCATACAGGCTGCAGTTCCTAGAGGACTCATAGCTCCTCAAGGTCAAAACGGGCAATCGCTTACAGTCAGACAAGACCAAGGGTTCACAGCCTACCGTTGCCAGTAGGTCCAAGCTACTCACTAATGGAGAACGCTGGGCATTAAAGCAGGAGAGAAAGGGCTTATCCCTTTCAGAGATAAGGGCCAGGATGGGCAAGCCTTAGCTTCAGGCGCAGACCATGCCCAGAAAGACAAGAAGTCAGCCAGCTCCATCAAGAGCTGCAAAACGGGGATGTGAACCTGCCTGAGACGGGTCTGGTTGAGCCAAAGCTGTTTCAGGTGCATACTTAAGAAAGTGCAAATAAAAAGTGACTCTCTTAGTCTGCTATGACAAAAAGACCACAGAGGAGGCGACTTCAACATCGCCCTGTTGTTTCTCATGTTCCGAAGGCTGGGAAAGCTGAGACCAGGGCGCCTGCATGGTCCTGTTCTGATGAGAAACCTCTTCCTGGCTTGCAGGAGGCCGCCTTCTCACTGCATCCTGACAGGGCTGGGGTGCCGGGATGGGAGGCAGGTGCCCTCTCATCTCTGGCCTCTTCTCCTTGCGGGGCATTCATCCCGTCATGAGAACTCAGGCTTGAATCCAATTCCTTTTTTTATTGTTATTCTGTTACAGTTGTCCCAGTTTTCCTCCTTTGCCCTCCTCCGCCCAGCCCACCCCGCTCCCTGCTCCCACCCTCAATCCCCACACTGTTGTCCATGTCCATGGGTCACTAGTACATGTTCTTTGACTAGTGCCTTCCCCTTCTTTCCACCATTACCCCCTCCTGCCTCACCTTTGGCCACTGTCAGTCTGTTCCACATTTCTAGGAATCTGGTTCTATTTTGCTCATTAGTGTATTTTGTTGATTAGATTCCTCTCCTAAGTGAGATCATATATTATTTGTCTTTCACCAGCTGGCTTATCTCACAGCATAATATTCTCCAGTTCCATTCATTTACACAATGGAATACTACGCAGCAGAAAGAAAGAAGGAGCTCCTACCTTTTGTAACAACATGGATGGAATTCAATTCTTAAACTTAAGTCTAGATTGTGGGCCAGGGGCTTTTCTTCTCTTAGCATCAGATTCTTTACCAACAGAATGAAAATATCAGTACCTACTACCTTACAGGTTACTGTAAGGATTAGGCATAAGGCCCGCAACCTGCCTGACAGTATCTGGCGTGTAGTAAGAGCATAGAAAATGGCACAATAGAAAGTCATCAGCAATCACTGGTGTCTCCTATAGACTGAATGTTTGCTTCCCCCATTCACATGTTAATCCAAATGCCCACTGTTAGGAGGAGGGGCCTCTGAGAGATGACTGACCACGAGGGTGAAGCCCTCATGAATAGGGTTAGTATCCTTATCAAAGAGACCCCAGAGAGCTCTCTAGTCCCTTCTGTTATGTGAGACCACTGTGAGAAGATAAGCCAGGAGGCAGGTGTTCAACAAACATGGAATCTGAGCTCATCTTGACCTTGAACTTCCCAGCCACCAGAACCATGAGAAATATATTTCTTTTGATTATCAGCCACTCAGTCTATGGCAGGGGTGTCAAACTCATTTTCACCAGGAGCCACATCAGCCTTGCTGTTGCCTTCAAAGGGCCGAATGTAATTTTAGGACTGCATACATGTAACTTACTCCTTAACAGTTAAGTGAGAGCTTGGCACTGCCGCCAGGTAGAAACAAGGTGCCGGGCCATATAAAACAAGGTGGAGGGCCAGATTTGGCCCGTGGGCCTTGTGTTTGTCATCTGTGGTCTATGGTATTTTTGTTACAGCAGTTGCAATGGACTAAGACGATGTTAAAAAATTTAGTTGTGTATAATGTGAGGTTGAATTATTATAAGATTAACTAAGTGACCAAGGTTAGCCTACTCAGCATGTCATTTGAGAATCCTGTGTCTACTTGATGCAAATTTCACTTACTATGGGCTAATGTTTGGCATCACCAAAGTGTTAATAGCTCCAGCCGAAAAACTGACAGGGACATTGGGACTTCTGGGACAGCTGCAGTGATTCCAAAAATCTCCTGGTTAGTTGATGCATAGTTTATTGGCCTGATCAAGAGACCCTGGGCTGGGAGAATGCTGGGGACCTGCTCCCACCTTCGTACTTCCTGAGATAGGATTATCCAAACGTTTCCAGTCCAGGAGCACCTTAGACTCCACCTTCCTGCTCTTCTTCCTGAGGAACTTCAGGTAAAGGGATGAGGTAGATCGCAGGAGCCACTAAATCTGTGTCTGAGTTCAAGTTACTCTAATTTGCATTATTGCCAGGTACAGTATTGCTTTACAATCAATGTTAAGTGTATTAAAATTAAATTCAATAAACATGTATTCAGTACATGTTACGTACAAAGCAAACAGCTATTATGAATGTAAAGATGAATAAGATAGAGCTCTGACTTAAAAGAAGCATATTAACCAGTGAGCAGAGAGATATTTAAATAAAACCGATGCCAGGTAAATAGTTCATTTTAACTGGATAGATCAGGAAACGTTTCAGAGAGAAGGTGACATTGGAACTGAGACTTGAATTATGAGTTAAGTTTTCAATAGTTGAGAGACTGAAAGAATGCATGCCAGGACAAGGAAAGGCTGGTGTAAAGGTGCAACTGATGCTCCCTAACAGGAAGTAAGCAGCTCGGTTAGCAAACAGGCCAGATCTTACGGCATTCTGGAGATAACACATGGCCCTGCACTCCTGCGTTCTCACATGCGGCTGGGTTTCTGCGTGAGAGGACATAACCAGCTGTGTCAGCCAGCCGGGCAGCCAAAGGGACAGAGAGATTTGAAGCATGGATCAGACACCTCTTGTAACAGAATCTCAACTGGGAATCTCAACTAAATTGGGAAAGGAAAAGATGCAAGGGATTCCAGAGACAAATGCAGTAGAAGAACATAGAGAAGGGGGGAGGGGAGTAACTGAAATACTTGTAGTATTTACTGAAGAGAATTTGCAATTGCTCCTCCCTCTGCCTGCAATACTCTTGCCTCTGGACCCAACCTTAGTGAGGGCTTTTCTAACCTCCCTATTCTAAATTGCAACGCATCTCGGTCCCCTATCCTGAGTGCTCCAGACCCCATTTTCCTGGTTTTTGTTTGTTTGCTTGCTTATTTATTATTACAAGACTCACCACGATCTAACAGGTACATGTACATATACACATGCATGTTTATTTCTTAGTGTGTCTTCTGCTAGACTATACCTTTCATGACACAAGACATTTTGCCTGTTTTACTCACTCTAGTGTTAGGCCAGCGACCAGGCGGAGGAAAACTGGACCGAAGTTTCCATGGGTACCTGCTTCCTGGTGTATGTCTGGATCTGTAAGCATCCACACTTGCCTGGTGAGGCTCCCACGTGTAAAATTAACGAGCAAATGAAAGCTCCATACAGGCCAAAAGGGAGACCACAGGAGAAAGGGGAAAGGGTTACATTCAGTGAGAACGAATGAATGAATGCATGAGTTTCCCAGGAATGACGCAAACGAATACAAGCGTGTTCCTGCCAATGATAGGAACTAAAAGTCAAGGTCTTATATTTCAGACTAAACCCTCAGTTTTTGTTTGTCCTACATAACGCTTTATTCCAAACATCCTTTATTTTCACTGTACTATGCTTCTTGGGCTAACTATAATTTTGAGCATATATAGGAGCTAATCCACTTATCTGTGTTATGCAAACGGAGGAAATAAGGCATCATTCTGATCACCTGTGATTTTTGTTCCTAATAAGAAAAAACGCTGTGCATCCAACATTGCTATTATTAAATTTATGATTTCAAAATAAATCAGTTTAAATTATCAGCAAATTGCATCCAGGAGGTTCAGCCCCTTGAAAAAGACAAGTTCATTGTGTTGTGCTATTCCAGAAATACCCTCTTTAGAGGACAGCTGGCAAAACTGCTTAAGATTTACCTTCCTCTCTGTAATAAGGCTCAGAAGATTTTACCCAGATCATTGATAATAGCGAAAGCCTGGAATTACATAAGTTCTCGGCTTTCAACTTGGATAAGGTTAATTAAACGAGCATTTATTGAGTTCCTTTCATACCTCTATTTGTCAGATACTTTGTTAAGAGCTGAGAATTAAAAGATGTACAAAAAAATGTGGCTCCTTCCCCCACAGACTTCAGGCTCTTAGACGAGAAAGACATGTCAGGTTAAAATACAGTGTGAGCTTGTCTCCCCTCTGTTCCCTTTCTGAACAATTCAGTCCGAAAGCCGTTAGGTGGGACGAGGCCAGGGGGGCATCCAAGCCAGGGGATGGATGTCACTGTGTGCCAGAACAGGGTGTGAGAGCCCCCATGGGGGTTGAAGAGAGCATCCACACGTGGGCACCGCCTGGGGTAGAGCTTTCCCAAGCAGAGTGATGAAGTCATGTCCATGGAGAGGCAGCCTAATCTGGGGTGTCAGAGCCCTAGCGAGGTGAGGAGGGTGTGGCCAGGTGTGGGGATCCAGAGCCTAAGTGGAATGAGAAGTGTGTCCTGGGGTGGGGGGCGGGGCGCAGCTCCTTGTAGGGATGTGGAATGTGTATCTGGAGCACAGGCACAGTGAGGAGGGAGTCTGGATGGGGGAGCGCTCGGGAATTTGGTAGCAGGGTGAAGGGCATCCACATGGGGCAGGGACCAGCCCAGCGGGGGTGTGAGAGACTGAGTGACAGAGAAGGGCTTCTGCACTGGGGAGAAGATGACAGGTAAGATGGAGGCTGGATGCACAAGAAGGGGCTATTTTTGTTAAAAGTAACCGTATTAAGAATAATGGAAACGAGGCTCATCACCCGGTTGAGGATGGGGGTTGCAAATACGGAAAGAGAGAAGTGAACCCTGTGATACTGGATTGGAATTATAGCTGTTAATAGAAATACCATGGTGTTCAATAGATTGATAGGAACATACATTTATATGTAAATGTATACATGCACAAATATGTTCTAGTTCTGTCTGCCGAGAGGTCTGGGAGCAGTGCCTCTTCCACAGCAAGCGCACGCCCAAGGCCAGATCCCGACTTCTGCACACCATTCTCCCCCCAGCGGGAGCAAGGACCTCTGGGAGCAACGACTGGGGCAGAGAAAGAGCAAGACAAGATGAGAACGTCTTGTGCCAGAAAGCAAGGAAGTACGCAAAGAACACAGAGACTTAACCCAAGGAAATCCAAGTCACCTTAAACAGGCTCTCAAGGCCCAGATTTGGGGTAACTTGAGTATCAAAATAATAATTGCAATGGGTTCATAGTCAGTGAATAAAATAGGAAACTGTGTTATATAAACAAGTAGATAATACATTGAAAGTTTGATGGCGACTGAAATTTTTGAATGTACAAAGCACCTTCTATAAAATCCTTATTAATGATACAAAGAAAAGGAGTGCCACTATCTGGGAGAAACCCTGCAGACACTCTTAATCAGATGGTTAAACGTGAACGTCACCTGGAAGGGGAGAGGTGGAGACTGTGCACCCCTCAACAGGCTGCCACGAGAGGAAGAGAGGATCAAGGTCACTTCTGCAACGCTGCTGCTGAAGATTACGTCACCTGAATGCGGTCACGAGGACATGTGGGGAAATCCAAATTGAGGGACATCCTGAAGTCCTTCGTCAAAAAATCCTTCAAAAGTGTCAAGTTCTCTAAAAGCCCAGGAAAAGACTGAGAAACTGTTGCAGCTTGAGGAAGACTAAACTCAACTCATGGTTCTACACTGAACTCTTTTGCTATCATTTTGCTCTGAATGATGGAGACAGTTGATGAAACTTAAATGAGGTCTGGGGTCAATTTCTCCATTTTGACGGCTGTATTGCAGCGATGCAGGAGGCTGCTCTTATTTTCAGGAACTCCACCCTGATGTGTGTACTGGGAGGAAGGGGGGTTTCTGGTGGTAGCAGTACTCTGAAACAGTGCTAGAACAAAACAAATTTTGACATGTACATTTTCTGTAAACTTGCAATTTTTAAAAAAGCATCACGTGTCCCTAGGGCTGAGCTTACTTGCACAACCAGAGTAGATCAGACACTTTTCTCAAATCCAGGTGGTCTACCTTCTCAGAACTGACTCACGAACTGGGGGATGCAAACTTGCCTAGCTGCTCAACACTTGCTCCACGCCAATATAATAATCAAGTTCATCATGATGTTTTGTCTTCTATCAATAAAGCAACTTTTCAAAACCGCTTTACTGAGATATAATTCACATACCATAAAATCCACCCATTTAAAATGTATGTGCACAGCTCTGGGGTTTTCAGTGTATTCACGGTTGTGCAACCGTACTTAGAGTCTAATTTTTAGCACATTTTATCGCCTCCCCCCAAATATCATACCCAGCAGCAGACAGTCCTCATTTCCATCCTTACAAATGTTATTTTTAAAACTTGTTTTCTCCAAGATATAGAAGCACATAAGAGGCAGTCAATAAATATTTGATGAATGAGTGAATTGCCAGCTGATTGACAGTACAGCTATTTATGAGTAGCATCTTTATGGTTGTTTCCCATCTGCTACTTTCTATATTCTCACTTTAAAAAAACAGTCTGCAAGCACCTTGTTCTGGAAAGGAGGTTTTCAGCTTATGGAAAATTATTTTATAAAATCCATGGTAGTTATATTATCTTTCTTGGGGTCTCGTAGAATATGGATGAGTGACTGTTACATCAATAGGTTTGGGAAGGTGCCGAGTCACTGTAACACAGAGAGGAACCATCGGCATTGTTGAACTTCCAACCTTCGTCACATTAGCAACCTACCATTAACTTTTATGATGCTAGACTAAATAAAACTCCCCAAATGCAGGGTAACTATGACAGGATTGAGCTGGAGACAAACAAAAGAAGGTACTTCCTCCAACATAACCTTCTGACAAGAAAGTGCTGGGAGCACAGATCATGCACAACGTACAATTACTTTTTTAATCATCTGTATTTGATTTTCACTGAGGCCCAATACCAAGACCTTCTTTTCACAGGCAGTTTAATGCAGAACTTGCAAAACCGAGCAAGTTATTATTTTGTGGAAATGGTGAAAAAACATTTAAACCTCCACTTTAAAGTACCTCCTCAAAATTTTAGTACTTACATGAATACCACAATTTATATAATTGTATTCTTCCAAATACTACTTAGTTTTAAATGTTTGGCAGAAATAAGTCTCTCAAGAAATGGATTAATTGGCCACATAAAATAGGTACGATCTCTAGAGAGAATAACTTTGGTATAAGTACATTTCCGAAATTGAACATTGATCCTTCAATTATATTTTTGAAGTATTTTGTGTGTATGTTTTAAGGCTATTTAAGCTTCAGTTTATTAAACAGAGGCTATTATAACCTCAACCATTATTTAAAACCTGTTATTTGAGAGAAGAAATAAATGCAATATATATATATATAAAGAAGAAGCTGAAACCAAAAACTTACATTTTTTTCTTACAGAACTTTCAGTATTGTTTCTTTTTACCAAAAGGAGCGCCTCGACTATGTATGGAGAACTACTGCTGCACGGCTTGCATTTCTAGGAAAACGGCGCCATGCAGCTGGAAGGGGGAACAAGGATAAATGCTGCCAGGGAATTCAGTTTGGATATTCACTGTTACACTTACTGCACACTGTGCGGAGAGGTACGGTTGCAATATTCTCAGGAGAAGGATTCGATGCTACACCTAATAGATGTTGGTAGTGTAGCGATTGCCGAATCTAAGAATTCATTTCAGAGGCCAGTGACACAGTGATTGCAGCTATTGTAGAGCTCAGATTATGGATGAATGATACATCTAATTCTAGCAACATGAAAAGAAAATGAGCGCTGTTCTCCGGGCTCTGTACCGTACAAAAGAAAGGTGGACACCGTTCCATGGAAAACTCTGCAGAAGAGGACAATAGCTAACTCCAACCAGGGGAGGATGAAGGGCACTGGCAAATAGGCGGAGGTCCCAGTGATGATGAAGTTTCATTTGCATAACTTCTGATTACACATTCTGATTGTATGTGAAATGATTGGGCGCATTATCAAAACAAATTGAGATCATCTGCAAAGCAGTATGCTTGCTAGAATCTTTGGAATAAATCGATACGGAAATTGTGGCTTGCCCAGGTGACAACCCTAAGCAAAGCAAAATCACTTCGAAGACTGGACAAGAGAGCAAAGAGAGTTTGACTGTTGGACACAGGCCTGGGCTTTCCTGCTATTACAATCAGTAGCAAGCATCAGAAATTCGGTAACCACTTAAGTTTGTTTCAGGAAAGAAAAGAAAAAAAAAACCGTGAAAGAAATTATCTGCCATTTCCCCAATAGGTACTTTGAGGGGTGAATTATATTCAGTAAAATTAGATTACCATGGTCAGTTGATTTTGACCTAAGTCAAAAATGAAGATTGTTCTGTTAAGGAAATTGGGAAAGAATCTGAATATCTAGCAAGGGTAACTACCAGAGGTTGAAATAAATGCCAAACTAGGGAATAAAACTGGGGTGGGGTGAGAGGTTGAGGGGAAACAGATACAGCTGAGATCGCTGGTGAAGGTCAAACTGAGAACTGCTTTTGGGCGCTGTAGGACAGGTTCAAAATCCATCCATCCAAAGAATGCCAGGCATCTTGGTCTGTCGTTTTAGCTATAACAAATGAGTAAATTATGTAGCACTCTTAGTGTGTGCATGCACACATGTTAAGACATAAAGAAATGTAAGGCAATGATTATTGGAAGAAGTCGGGATAGCGGTTACCTCTTGGAGGAACACATGGGGAATTTCTTATTCCCTAACCCGGGGGGTGGTGATACAGGTGTTTGCTTACCTAGATGTTTGCTCTAAACTGTACATACATGTTTTAAACAGTCTCCTGCATGAATGCTACATTTCACAAATAAAATGAGAAAAGCACACGTCAGATGATGGTGGGTGTTACAAAGAAAAACAATGCAGGGGGAGGAGTGTGAAGACCTGAGGAAGGGGGAAATACAATCGCAAATTGGCGGCTGGGCAGGGACTCACAGAGAAGGTATCTCTCGAGTGAAGACTTGAAGCAGGTGAAGGAGTGAGCTGTGTGGGACTCTGGGGAGACAAGATTTTCAGGAGGAGGTAACAGGAAGTAAAAGACCCTGAGACAGGAAGGTGTCATAATAAATTTTTCTTAAAACTATAGTGACCGGTAGTTGCCTGACAGATTCGTAGCTTCCACTGATGTCTTGGACTCCTTCGGGCGGCTTCATGCAGATCACATGGACATTGTGTTTGGCTGGGGGACAGCTGCGTAAGAGAGAACGTGTCCTGCTGAAAACCCCCTAACATTCATTTTTTTTAGTACTAATAGAATTTGTACGTGAACTATGAAATATATGTGAGATGAGAAACTGAGAGTAAAGGAAATAAGTGCCTTTCCATTTTTTCTACTTTGAACTTATTAAAGTAAAGTAGTAGAAGATAGGAGAAAGAAAATACAGCTAGAAAAGTAAATGAAACATTACCTTAAGCATGGAATTTCTAAAAAACAGATCCATGCTAGGTCTCTCTGATACCAATGTATTCTGTTATTTTTTTTAAAGTTAAGTTATAGTAAGTTTTTAGAGCTAAATGAGGCAGAGTATTTCATTTTCCCTCCCTCTTTCCACCCTCACCCAGTTTGAACAATGTACCTCTGGTTGAACACGTTTAATTGAGCTATTATTTTGCCTCTGTTCAAGAACAGTTAGCTAAAATACAAAAGCAGGGGGAATGCCTGCAGAGGCATTGGAGATCAGAAGGAAAGCTTTGGCACATGGGCCTTTTATATCTGCGAGGTCGCCACTGTATCGAGGTCAGACCCTTCCCGTGGCAGCTTTGGGGAACAGAAAAGGGACTGAAATGGGGCCGGTGGGTAGAAGTTACAACGAGAAGTCAGTTTAAAGTGAGGATGCTCCTTCACACAATCAGAGGGCTTTCTGCGCTGAGAGTCACTGAACTCATTGTCAGGTAGCGGCTGGGGGACTGCTGGTCAGATCGTCCCGCTCTGGGTAGGTGACCTCTCAGAGCACACCCTCCATGGTCTTAAAATTAATTTGGCAAGCACACAAGTATACACACATATAAATGAAATAAGTTTTGGAAAAAATGAAAGCAAAGTGAATATTTAATGGAATAAAAATACCTTTATCCTCTGGCTAGCAAGACTGCTTTACACCACATTTGAAGCAAGGTCTGCTTATTTTTTTATCTGCTGTGTAATTAATGCTCTTAATCCTTCTTTTGCATTATCCTTCAAACGGGGCTAATTTAAAAAAAAATAACCTTCTTGCTTGTGTATTTATTTTGGACACACTTTTCTGGATTTTAATCTTCAACGGTGCTGCAGCACTTAGACATAATAGCAAATTTGCATTTGTTTTGACTTTTACTTCAAGGTACATTTTTTTCCACAGTCCTAGACATTTCGCCCTGGCTCGTAAGGCAGGAGGTCCCGACTAAAGCAAATGAGTAGGACTGGGCCAAAGTAATGATGGAAAAATACAGGGCAGGACAGAGAAATTTAAAAATAGGAGGAGCTGGCAAGGGCATTTCTCCCAGATAAATCATTCATTCTTCTGGCATGCTCGTGCTATTTTGGGCAACCTGGACCTCACCTTCCTTAGCTCTTCCAGGCCACTATCGCTGCACAGCTCACACAGCTGAGCCTTGTCGCAGTGATCCGTGGGGCGGTGGGCGGGGCTCCCAGCGCTATTACCGCCAGCACCACCCAGCGCCCTGTCATTGGTGCTGTGTACACCCGTTTGGAGATGTGTCAGGAGAGGGAGTGATTCGGGCTTTCTCATTTTTCTTTGACAGGTGTGATATTTTCAGGACTTCGAATACCAACATTCTCAACAACTTTGATTTTCTTGTTACTCGAGAGCTAAACGTTTAGAACTGCTGTCGGATGAGACAAGTTTTCCCATTTCTACCCCTTCACACATACATGGGATCACTAGTATAAGATTAGGTAACAAAGAACACGGTCAGAATCGGGCCATCTGCAGGGATCTCACCGACAAACCCCGCTGACCTCAGGAGGCTTTCCGCTAACGGGGACTTCCATGAACCCGCTGAAATGTTTCACTGAAGCTCTGGAACCTGGAGGGCAGGGCAGGCGAAGTCGAGAAGTAGCCAGAAACAAAGTAATGTCCTTCACAGGGCCTTTCATTTCAGAGCACGGGAAAAAACATGGATGCCGATGACGCCACTGCATCAAAGGTCACCACTTCAGAAAGCATTTCGCAATACGGTGGTTCCGGAAACGAAAGAACCTTTAAAGATGACACTGCTCCTGACACAGACATAAGTTCAAGTCCAAGTCTTTCGGCAGGCAATTCTTTCTGGCAAGAGGGACACTGTCCCAAGTGTGGCCCAAGGTAGAAAGGCTCTGACAGCCCCTGCCGAGCAGGCTGCGTACAGGCCCAGGGAGGTCCAGTTCATGGTTTGTTTTACGGCCGCTCATTAGGCTATTGCCAGATGCATTCAGCCTCCTATCACTTTCCAGAGACTGGTTTCTCTGCCCAGCAGACACTGGTACCATTTTTGTGGGTACAATTTTTATTCTTGTAATTAGTCGTGGGCATTACTAATTGCTTTTGTAATTGCCTGCTTGAGAATGCCAATAATCTCCTTGCCCCCACACAAGCATATGCCATTGGCTAATTAGACTTTCAAGTAGGCAACTGGAAATATAATTAGTCATTGGAGAGAATAATTAGTTGTACCATCAATTTTGCACCCATCAAGGAGGGAAGCTTTGGTTTAATTTGTAATGTGAAATAAAAACTGAACTTGAGGCTTTAGAAAGAACTGTGAATTTTACAAAGAAGAAAATCTGAAATATATACCATTCAGGTGGGGGAAGATGAGGCTTTTTTGAAAAGATTATCACTGAATTAGTCTCCCAGTTTAAGAAACAATTCCGTATGGAAGTTCAGAGTTAATTCTGACAACCGGATTAGGTACTACTACTACGACTAAGGTCGTAGGGTGTAGCTGTCACTCAAAGCTCAGTATCAGCTCAGCTCAGGTGCTGACTGACACAGAACTGGAAAACAGTTATGATAAGTATATCCGATAAGTTATGTTTTTGGTAGGTGTATCTCACATCATCCAAGGGAAAATGTTACATGCTTGTATTAGTTTCTAAAGCTGCTGTAACAAACTGATTGCTTAAAACAACAGAAAAAAGAAGTTCTCTTATGGTTGCGAAGGGCAGAACTTTCACATCAGCTGCACTGGGTCCAGCCAAGGGGCTGGCGAGGCTGCGTTCCCTCCAGAGACTCCAGGGGAGAATGTGGCACTCGTGTCTTGTGCTACTTGGCTCGTGCCTGTGTTCCTCCAACCCCTGCGTCCGTGGTCCTGTTGTTTTTTCCTCTTCTTCAGTCGTCACACCTCCCTCTGCCCCTCTTGTAAGAGAGCTGGTGAGTGCATTTGGGCTCCACCTGGATAACGCAGGATAAACTCCCCTCTCTACATCCTTGACTTAATCACATGTACAAAGGCCCTTTTTCCAAATTAAGTAACATTCAAGATTCCAGGGATTAGAATGGGGATTTTTGGCAGGGGGGCGGGGGAGGGGCGGGGAAGGGAAGGGTTGTAGCCTACAACAATATCTAAATAAAAGAGGAGCTTAGTGCATGTGTTCATCAAGAACCTCAAGAAACAACCCTCTGGCGTATAAACAGCATGAGGTGGAATTTCCAAATACAATATTCGTTATGTGGATTGCTATCAAGATAAGTAAAATCTAACAAATGTATTAGTAAGAGAAGAAGCTTCCCTAAAACCAAAGAGTATTACTTCATAGGTTTCAAATGATAAAATAGATATATGTTTTCTAAGAGCCAAGCAAGTAAGAGATAATATTCTTGGAATTAGCTGTATCACATGAAAATAAGGAAAGCTATGAGCATTAGTCCTTAGTAGACTGAATGGGTGAAGCTCAGCTACATATTGATGCTGCAACTCTCTACTCTCAAGAGCTTAGAAAGTAGAATGAATTTACAGTGTTGAATATTATTCTTTCCTTAAAGAATGACCTTCAATTACAAACAAGGTACAAGACTACTGAATACAAAGACACTTTCAAAATTACTAGCAGCTTACACATTGACTTTGCCATTGATTGATATGTTAAAGTAACAAATCCCAGGCTGGGTAACCATGGCAGAGCATGTATTAAATATCAATTGAGAGAATCAGTAAAGAACTCTTGATATTTTCCACTTGAGCAAGGACTTAACTATGAACAAAAACAAAGGCTGTTATTTAAACACAGTCAGTAGCAGTCAGTAGCCGTGAACTAAAAACGGTGTTTCGCTGTTGGGACCCCACTGTGGCCATCTCCCCACCTCCGGATGAACTTAATATTCATTGTTCTCAAAATACTGCCGTCAGTCTGTCCATCTGAAACTTTAACATTGAAGAAACACAGTTTGAAGAGAGATAGGGGATTAAAATGCAGACAGTAGGTTAAATGGATAAATTGTCACCATGGCAACTTAATGTTAGAATTGTCCACCAGAAGAGAGGATGGGGGAGAGTCAGAGATCTGAAGGAACTGTACTGAGTTGAACAGTGTCCCTCCACAATTCATGTCCACCTAGGACCTCGGAACGTGACCCTGTTTGGGAAGAGGGTCTTTGCAAATGTAACTAGTTAAGAGAAGGTCATCGTAGATTGGGATGGTCCCTAGATCCAATGACTGCTGCCCTTCTGAGAAGGCCATATGGAGACACATGGGGAGGACGTTCAGGAGATGACAAAGGCAGAGATGGGACCGCTGCAGCTACATATCAAGAAATGCTGAGGAACGCCAGCAGCCCGCAGAAGCTAGGAGAGAGGCAAGGAAGGGTTCTTCCCCAGAGCCTTCAGGGAGGCGGGCCCTGCGGTACCTTGATGTCAGACTTCTGGCCTCCAGAACTGTGAGAAAAATAAATCTCTATTGTGTTAAGCCACCCAGTCCATGGTAATTTGTTATGGCAGCCCTGGGAAGCCAATACGAATGCTGGTCCCAGCAAGTGAGGAGCTGCTATGTATGGCACACAGCTAAAAGCCTGCAAGTGGGTTTGGTATTGTGCAGTGGGTAGAGAGCCTGGGAGAATTTGAGGCATGTAATAGAAGAAGCCAAGATTTTCTTGAAAAGATGGATGGCAGGTACATGGACATTAAAGGTAGATACATGAGAGACCAGAAAGAAGCGTGGGGAGCTATGGAGAGAGCTCCTATGGTCTCAGAGAATATCTCATATTGTCATTAACGGAATGTTGTAAAACTTTGTTAGAAAAGGTTGTAAAGGTGCTTCCCGTGAGGTCTCAGATGAAAGCAGGGGACATGTTACGGGAACCTGCAGGGAAGGCCATCCTTGTTATATGGTGGCAGAAACCTTAGGTGAATTGCGTTCTACTGTTGGGTAGAAGGTAGAACATGACAACGATGAACTGGGTAATTAGCAGAAGAGGTTTCCAAGCAAAGCAGGGAAGGTATGGCCTGTTTTCTCCTTGCTTTTTGGAAAATGTGAGAGCAAAGAGATCACTTGAGGCACAAACTATACTGAACAAACAAACAAAAAAAACAGCTCTTGAAAATCTGGAAACTTCTCAGCCTATCTGGATTGCAGAAGAGGAGAAAGCATGCTCGGGAGGAGAACACAAAGATTGGAGGTAAACCACATTCTGTTGAAAGAATTAGGGGTGCAACTCAAGGATCCAATCAAACAGTCGTGGCAGAAGTCAGCAACAGAAATAAGTCTCTGTAGGGAAGATCTACGAGACCCCTTGTTTGATGGTGTGAGCTCCCCTGCATTGCAGGAGAGACCTACCGGATTCTGAGAACTTTGTACCAAGAGAAACACTGCAGCTTGGACTGACCGGGACAGAGATGGCATAAAGTCAAGAATGACTCGGAGGGCAGAGCCGCAGTTGTAGGGGCCAGAGGGGGTGACCACAAGTAGAGAAGACAGAGCGTTGAGCCAAAGAGGGGTGTTCTCAGGCCCTGAAATCTAATAGAAATAGCTCTGCTGGGTTTTAGGATTGTTTGAACCAATAAGCCACGCATTCCTTTCATTTTCTCCCTTTTGGAGTGGAAATGTCTATCCCAAGTCTGTCCACCACCTGACTTGGGAAGTAGATAACCTGCTTCCTACTTTCACAGATCCACAGATGGAGAGAATTTTCCCCAGTTCCAAACTGTCTCCATGTCCTAATATTTTTAGGAAGTTACGTTCTAATGCAGTCCACCTAAACTCTTTTCTGATAAATAAATTTATTTAAGTATACATAATTAAGCTGCAGTGACAGAACGTAGAAAAAATAGAAAGAATTCATTCAAAATCTCTGTTATATTTAGCTTTCAAGCATCAGTGATCTCAACTGTAGTATCGGTAGGGCCTGAAAAGGAAGCAGTGGAAGACGGAGATTTGCGGCGCATGCCCCAGTGGAACATATTCAGAGTATATTGTTTGGCGTAAGATACATATGTTTCAGAGACCAGATATGTGGGTGGTATTACAGATAGTCAATTATAAATATCACAGTCCAGAAAGCTAGGTGCTTCCCCCTGGCCTTAGTTGCCACCTCTAAGCAGATGACTCCCCAATTGAAATCTCTACCTTAACTTTTCAGCTGAGCTACACCCCTCTCTCATTTCTCAGGGTGGACAGTCTCACTTGGCTAGCCCACTAGGCGCTCACAGTTGACATGGGCAAAATCAAACTCATCCCTAAATCTGCCCTTTGACCTTTCTGATTTCTGTTTCTATCCGACGTACCCTCAAACTCGCAGGCGTGAAGCTTAAGTCTAAGAGACTTTCCACTCCCATGCAGTGGCAGACGAAGGTGCAGGTGAGTGGACGTCATCTGCCCCGGGGACCTGCAACCAAGAAGGCGTTGTCTGCAGAGATTTTAAGAACTGGTTGTCTTTTTTGTATTACCATTTATTGGCAATTCTAAGTAATGTCAATATCCCGCTGCATTCCACTTTGGTACCCCTGGCTGCCCTCATGCTGTCTTGACATTGAATTAGTTGCAAGGTTATGTCCTTTTATCCTGGGAAACAGTTCTTTCTCTGCCCCCTGGTTCACCCTCTTATTGTCTGTGATCATTTTGCACCCGGCTTTTCTTTCTCCAATTCATTGTACACAGGCTACCAGATTAAAAAACAAAGAACAAAAATGTTCCGTACATGTCATTCCTCGGCTCATCATCCTTTGCTTTCATGGCGTCCTACTGCCAACAGAATAAAGTTCACAACCCTTAGCTTGGTACTCATGGCCTCGGTGGTCTGGCTCAACCTCCCCTCACGCCCCCCTTCTCTCCATACAGTCTCCAGGAAGAATCACACACTCTACTTCGGGCATATGCTTTACTGCTGTGCCTTGGTTCATTTTTACTCTTTTCCTTTTTCACTGCACCCCTATACAATCTACTCATTCCTCTTCAAAGACCAACTCAGGGATGCTTCCTGCACGAATATCTCCCTTATATGTCAACTGCAAAAAAGCCCTCTGCTCCGAATTCACCTAACTCTTTACCTGGTCTTTTTGTTTTTGTTTTTTCTTTTCATGGCATTTGCTCTTTTATACTTTGTATAATGCAGATTTTTTTTTCTTAGCTCTTCTATAGACTGTAAGCTTTAACTAGCTTGTCATACACTTGGTATTTAATGATAACTGTACTTATTGTCACTGGTTAACCCCTTGACATTAGGGCCATATTCATTCATACGAGCCTTCAGCACCTATCCTAATGCTTCAGATCAACTGGACATTAACTCACTGCCTCTTGAAATGAAGGAAGGGTAATCATCTTGTGATTATTTTTAAATATTCTGTTCTCATTCTTTCCTCCTGTTCCTCATTCCCAAGAGAAGGCTTGTCCTGAACATTACTATCTATTCAATTGTGTTTTTGTTTTTCGTCAAAATGACATGTTCTCAGAAAGTTATTTTTGTGTTCCAAGGGGCTTCAATAGGCACAGAAGCCTGCAAACTTTCACTTCAAGGCAATGCTCATTTTTTTCTCTTCTGAACTCTCAGCACATATTATCTATATTATTCATTTGGTTCTTCATCATAAACTTCTTTGTCACATGTCATATTTTTAACTCATGCTCTGTTCTTTCTTCCCAAGAGCTAGATATTTCTTCCTGACCACACTGAAAGTCTTTGGTGGATAAAGGCCTTGTATTAGGCTCCATTTTCGCTGCCCCCAGGATCTAACACAGAGCTATTTTTATTTTTGTGGTTGAAAGAACTGTTTTTTTGTTGAAAGCAATATGTTGGATAGAATTTTATATTAGATATCTCCTCCTTTCCTGTTAATAAACTAGAGTTAAATTTTAATTTGATAAAAACTAAACTTAAAGTACATCAAATGCCATGAAATTTATGTCCATTTATTTTTCTCAATGCTATAGAATTATGGATGATTTGGAGATGATAGGAAATATATTTTTTGTTTCACAAGAACTTTACATTTCTTGATATAGCAATCTAAGTCACAATTCCTAGATTAAAATTAATCTTTTAAATTTAGAAAGATTTTTAGAAGAAAATTAAGGTGTATAAATAATTTTATGTTACTATTTACTAGTATAAAAACTAATAACAATTAAAAAGAACATTTTAAATGTTTAGTAGAGGTGTCAGATACTTCATATCCATTAAAGTCTTACATTTACCCTATACGGTAACGATTATCACACTCCTTTGTCAGACGATAAAATGCCATCTTAGTGATTACATTGGCACAGTGAGGGACATACAGGGTCACACACATTCCTGTGGAGGAACAGGGGTTCAGTCTTGGTCCATCCAACTATAAATGCTGTGCTCGAGTCTGTCAACCAGAAAAAGGATTGTTCCCTTCTCCACTGATAAACGCTTTTCCCAACATTTCATTTTGAACACTTTCAAGAATGAAGAAATGTTGGAATAACCATATAATAACCACCATAGACCTGTCATCCTAATTCTATAATTCTTAACCTTTTGCTATACTTGCTTATTCACAGTTGTATCACAGATCTATGCACTTGTCCATTGATCAGCCCATTTTTATGAGACATGACAAAATAAACTGCCAACATCAATGTATTTCCTTGCTATAACTTTTAGCATGCATTACTAATCAATGTTCAGGCTTGTTCGTTTTGAGGAGAATTTTAATTTGATCAGGTGGCACTTTTCTCGAGCACATAAATGCTTTAGAAACAGTTTTCTGGGTGTGGCAATTCAAATCTTCACACTTTCTCTACCATGTATTTCAAAATAGATGTCTGTGTCCTATGGACTGTGACATGAAAGTGCTGGTTATTATGTTTCTTTAAAGGAGGCAGGTATTCTACTAACTATGGCATTTTAAGCTGGTGGGCACAAGTCCGAAAGCGACAGCTCCCTCATGTTGCTATGGCCACTTCCTTTGACAAACACACATGGGGAGGGGTGTGATATGCCATCTCATTTCCTGTGAATGCGACAATCTAAGAGCCCAAAGCATACAGCAATTCATGTGTCCTAAAGTATTCCTACCTCCTCGACAATTAGGCACACATGCACGTTGCCCCTTGTACCCTCTCCACACTGCTGTGTGTGACAACTTACGTGCTTGGTGATATTTGCTAATGAAGCCATATTTAAGCTGCTTTTGGCCTCCTATGGTCTCCTGAGAGTCGGCTTGGAGATTTGTGCTGGCATTGAAATAAATGACTCAAGTATTCATAAAGTTTTCTGTCAGTGCTCTTCCCTCCCAGGACCCGTGTTTTTAGAAGGGTCTATATGATCATGAAGGATAACTGTGAAGTAGTTGTGAGAGCCTGCTATTTTTCTGAAATGCTGCTGTTGGTTGTATTCATCAGGATTCCCAGGTAACTGACCTGCTCTGGCACTAATGCCAGCTGGGATGGGGCATTAGTCCAGTTGTTATGCTCACTTAAGGGTTATGAAGGGCAAATCCTTAATTACTTTTTCCATAAATGGACCAGAGAGGACTATGAGTAACTGCGTAGCTCAGATTAGAGCATTCAGAGGCTCATTCTCCATCCCAAGCATTCCCTTCTATACGCTTGTCATTTCAGCAAAAGTTACCAAAAAAGCGTCATTTAGAGTATTAGTTCTCAATGATTAGAGACTCTAACAGTGGTTAGAGACTCAACAGACTCAACAGGGATGCTTATTAAAACGAAGAATCCAGGACCCGCCTGAGATCGACTAAGTTAAAACGCCAGAGGGGACCCGGCCGGAGAACCTCCATTTTAACAGGCATCTCCCAGAGGAGCTTGATTTCAGTGGCCTTTAAATGCCAGGCTGAACAGTGTGAACTTGGCTAGTCGGTTCCGGTGAGCCCTCTTGGAGGTTTGGATTAAGAGGATGATTGAACAAAGCGAGAAAAATGGTGTTTCATATCTTTAGGAAGTTGTAACAAGAAGTTGCTCTAATGAGAACAATGCAACAGTACCTTAATTATCCTAACTATCCATTGGTATGCTCCAATAATTATGGGTTCAGCATGATTCCTGATGTGGGGCAAGACCTGTTTTGAATACTTAGTGCACATGCATGAGCTTACAATCACCAAGCATTCTAAGAGCCAACGGTATCATATTCCTCCTGCCTTTGTAAAAAGGGATATTGTCCTGAAGAGATATTGGGGGACATGTCTAAACAAAAGATGGAAGCCAAGGATGTATTCTGTCTTCTCAAATCCTCTAGTCTTTCATATTTGGAGTCCTTAGTTCCCAGGCATTGTTATGGTACTAACTACTGCTGCAAATGTAAGCAGCCAGTCCCAGAATTTCATAATACAATTAACTCTAATTTGGGCAGGACTTGTAGGGCGTGACTTATCTCTGAGATCTCCTCTGGAATTGCTCACTCACAAGTCTGGAGAGGTGGTGCTGGCATGCAGCTATCAGCACAGCATAGGCTGTGAGCAGGGGCCTCAGTTTTTGTCCATGGGGCTCTCCCTATACATTAGGATGCATGAGCTTCCCTACAGTATGGCAGCCTGGTTTCAAAAGCGTGTATTCCAAGGAACAGGATGTGGAAGCTTCCAGCCTCTCAAAGTGTGAAGCGTACAACTGGAAAACTTTACTGCCCCTTATTCTATTGGTCCAAATGGTCACAGTGCCCACCCATATTCAAGAGGAGGAAACCTAAAATAAGGAGCTTATGCCCTTTGCAACAGCATGGATGGAACTGGAGAACATTATGCTAAGTGAAATAAGCCAGGCAGTGAGGGACAAATACCGTATGATCTCACCTTTAACTGGAATATAATCAACAAAAGAAAAAAAGCAAGAAAACATAACCAGAGACTTTGAAATTAAGAACAATCTAACAATAGCCAGAGGGGAGGGTGGGGGGACTATGGGGAGAAGGGTTTACAGGAACCACTATAGAAGACACATGGACAGAGCCAAGGAGGAGGATGGAGGCACGGGAGGGAGGTGGGTTTGGAGGGGGTGGGGGAAGGGAGGGGAGAGGATGCAGACAACTGTAATCAAACAACAATAAAGTAATATTAAAAAAATTGTGGATGTGCATAATATCACTGAATTATACTATTAAAATGGTTAAAAAAAAAAAAAAAAAAAAAAAGAGGAGGAAACCTAGATCCCACCTCTTGAGCAAAGGAATGTCAAAGAAATGGAAGCCAGCTTCAATCTACCAAAAAGATAAAGTCAGTTAGCAATTGTACATTGTTAGGAAAGCTTCTTCACCCTGACCCAGTTCATATTCTCCCAGGGAGGCCAAAGGGCACTTCTACAGTGATATGTGATATCTAGCTACAGATGCTCCTTATCAGAACTAACACATGCCTTATGTAATGGAAGGCAAAGGTCTACTCTGGAGTAAAGCCTTAGAAACTGATTTGGGTAGTGAATTTACTTTCTGGATAATATACTACTTACTGTTGAATTATTTCATTAATTTTAAAGATGTGTTATCTTGTATTCATCATTAAGCTCGGTAACTGACTAAATCGCAGGCTAATTGGCTCTGCCATCAAGAAAGCATAAAGCTTATAACGCTGCTTAAATGTCACCTCTGGCATACTGAGGTTCCTTCAATTAGAGTATTTGACTTTTCCATAGATTCACTTCCTCTTTCCTCTTAAATACTTTGCCTTAAGCAAATTATTGCACTGATTCCTCCAAATTCCTTATATATTTTGAAGTTCATATACTACATTTGTCTTTTTAAGTTTAAATATTATAACAATTCATATGTTGTTATAGAGCCTTGGTTTTATGTTTATTTTGTTATATGGGATTATACCTGAAAACATATTAAAATCTTTAAATACCCAGTTCACAAGAATAATCCAACACTATAAAATGATACTTAGTAGGTAAACATATTCTGATAGGAGAGAAAATATTGTTAATACTTCTTACTAAAGCCCAAGTAATCTATTGATAATAAAAAACTCTGCATGCAATGCTTTGAATATAAAAAGAATACTATTTTATTTAGCTGTTTTCTTTTTTAAAAGATAAAACTATTTTTTAAAAATCAGACCAAGCATTACAAAAATAATTCAACATTTTTTTTTAAATTTTATTTATTTATTTTTTAGACAGAGGAGAAGGGAGGGAGAAAGAGAGGGAAGAACAGCAATGTATGGTTGCCTCTCACATGGCCCTCACTGGGGACCTGGCCTGCAACCCAGGCATGTGCCCTGACTGGGAATCGAACCGGGATCGTCTGGTTCCCAGCCCGCGCTCAATCCACTGAGCTACACCAGCCAGGGCCAACATTTTTAAACTAAATTGCCCTGCAAGTAAGCTGGCAAACTATGGTTGTATGTTTTAGAAGAAAACTTTTGTGGAGGTAAGTATTTTAGAAGTGTGTACTTATAATTGCACTGGATATAATTTAGTTACTCAATATATATAATCCTTTAAAAGGAGTTTTTAATGGTCAACTCTCATCAAAAGTAGAATTTATCATCGTTTGCTAAAGTGTAACCTTAAAAATTAACAGCTGATTATTCAAAACCTCAATATTCTTCATTTCTCAACTAATGTCTTGTGACTATTAGTCAACACCACAAAAATGCCATCATTTCATTTAACTATTCTCGATGGTGGATAGGGGCCGGGAGAAAGAAAAGACAGCCTCACACCAAAAGAATGACCTCATTTACCCCAAGCACAACTGAGTAAGAGATAAGAAAGTCAGAGTCAAGAGAGTTATCATTGCTACCTGATTTTGAAAAATAAAATAAGAGAAGAATCTGGGGCATTCCGTCAGGGGTGGGATTGATGTAACATTCACTATAGTGATGTGTCAACACAAGATAAAGAGTAAGAATTTAATAGAGAAATCAAAAAAGCATGGTGTCAGACTGAAGTAGAGTCAAAACATCATGAGAGGAAGGAAGGAACGTTGGCTTACAGAGCAGTTTACTCAAATTTGGATAAGAACATGAAACCTATTCTCCCCAGAGGTGGTTTTTATAGCTTACGTGACCGAGATGCTTGTAGGCTTACTGTCACCGTTACCTGGAACCTTACAGAATCTCACTCTAAACTATCCCTAGCTTTATTAAAATCTACGTCTAGAATTTGGCATAGCCAGGTGTCATCCACGGGCACCCCAACCTCACACCTGGGGCTGGGAAATGGCTGGTTGTGCTCGAGTGAGTGCTGCTCGGGAGGCTATAGGGAGCAATCCTTGGCTTTTTGCACCTTGATGGCTCATAATCTAGGAGTGGTAAGTGGAGACTAGCCCTTGAAACTTCAGGGTTAAGGGCAAGGACATGGGGTCCAAACCAGACATGAAAAGCTGAGAACTCATGGATCCTGTACATTCTCACAGAAGTCAAGCAAGAAAGGAAAGACAGGCAGATAAGATAGACAGGACAAAAAAAAAAAGTTAAACTTAGTGGCGGGGGGAAATGTTGTATTTAGTGATTTGTAAAGCCCCAAATTAACCTAAAAAGTAACTGGTTTCAAATTTCTGGTATTAATATTGAGACTTCACAAGTCAAAATACTTAGACATCTTTAATGAAACCCCCCTTATCCAGATGGCGGGTTCACCACCCCCACTGTCACAGTGACTAAAACGAGGGCAGACCATGCACGGCACGCGGCCTGTGTGTTGTGCAGGGTCCGGCACTGAAGCAGCCTCAGGCCTGGTCGCCTGCTCTGCTGAAATTCTCGCAATTCTCCATTGTGAAATTTTCAGTCATTTCTGAACAAGGGGCTTTATGCTTTCATTTGCACCATAGATTATTATAGTTGGTCCTGGATAAAATCCATTATGACTGGGTTATATGTCAACAGTGAAAAAGAATCACGTATTAAGCACAAATGGGGTGTTGGCTAGATTAAGACATATAGCATCTTAAAAATATGCCCCAACCTTCCCACACCGTTACCTGATGTTCTCCTTGTCCAAAGCCTGGATAGGAAGGACTAATGTAGGAAGATTTTAACTCCCTCTGGACACGTGAATTTTAAAGGCAACAGGTGAACAAACCCGATGAAGAAATTTAAAAGGAATGAATTCCTAATGGGGGACATTTAGGGGAAATATTTTGGTGATGGATTTTTCACCACCTTTCTTTCCATCCCAAACCCGTACTTGATTTACTTTTAATGCCTGGGCTGCAAACTATTAAAAAGAGCCACAGTCTATGTTCCCTAGCAAAGGAAAGCCCAGCTTTGGCTGCATGCCCATGATGGTTTTCTTTACTAAATCTTGCCTAGCGGTTTTTGCCAGCTCTTTGTACAAAGGGGGCGGCAGGAAAACATCGTCCCCTTCTCAAATACCAATTGAAACTGCCTCCTGGCCGCGGTTGATTTTTACCTCCGTCACTAGCCACCATTTCTGAGACAATTTCTCTCTCTGCTCTTCAGCCCTCCCCAGAATCTGCTCTTTCACAGCATAATGAACCTCCACGCAGCTGAATCATGCAGGTCTGATTTCCTTTGCAGAAATGTCAGTCAAAGAGAGCAAAATGTACTCTCTGGCCTTGAGTGCTCTAAGCTGCTATGAATCACACGTTTAGTTTTTGCCAAATGAAAAGCAATTTCACTTGCAAAAAAATATCTGTGGGGATACTTATGGCTTTTAGCTCAGATAGGGAAAATGTACCAAAATTGTCCAGGGAAAAAGGAAATTGGGTATGTGTGTATCAATTTTTTATAAAACCAGGAAAAAAAAAAAGAGGCAGAATTTACTCCTTTTGCTTTCAATTAAAATCTTTTCATGTCCCAGTTTCATCTAACAGGTGTTAACTATTAGACCAATAAATTGTGTCTTCAAATGGACCATGTCAATGAAGTCCATACTTAATGAGGTTCAAATTTCTTAAGGGAGCCATTCAGTTAGACTTGATTAGGGAGGCTTTTGTGATTAGTTGCCAAAATACTGAACAATAGGATATTTTTTCTAGTTCTTACTTATAAGTACCAGGCATAAGTACAAAACTGGCTTTATGAATATTGTATTCAATACTTTTGGAATTTCTCTCCTTGACAAAGAAGAATTTTACCAAAAAGCTGTTAACCTCCTTTATCACCTAGGAACCCAACTCCACAGATTGCAAG
Source organism: Micronycteris hirsuta (assembly GCA_004026765.1). NCBI lineage: Eukaryota > Metazoa > Chordata > Mammalia > Chiroptera > Phyllostomidae > Micronycteris > Micronycteris hirsuta. The sequence continues at coordinate 25,455 of PVJI01002795.1, read as the reverse complement.
CTCTGTTTCTGTGAGCGTGGCATTTCATCTCTAGCCACAGAGCACCTGCAATGATCAAAAGAGCTTTCATTTATGGGGACTGTCTCACCTGACTTCAGAAGTGCAACTTAAGACGTTGCCAGTGTGTTCAGTGTGCGCTAGCCGTCGGCAAATCCCAAGCCTCTACACAATGGCGATCTAGCACGGTGGCAGCCCCATTAAGCTGTCTGAAACATCTCATCTTATTTTCCCCCAAGATTATTCTTGTTATGAACTATTCTTTTATTTTTTATTTTTTTAGTGTAGAAAAGAATTGTGAAGGAGTAAGCATTTCGGAGAAGGTTTCAGATTAGGCTCTTACAATAAAGTGGAGCACCCCAATCAAGTCACTGAGCTTCTATGCTGATGTACTACATCTGTGATCTTTTATGTTTTTAACTATTTAGAAGAGGCAGGAAAGCAAATGATTTCTCTCCTGAAAGTATTCTAAAGGAAAAAAAAGCATAGAAAAGAATAAAAGTGGCATATTAGATTCACAATATGCTCAAAACATAATAAAAGGGCATCTTCCAAAAGTGTGGAGAGATGATGTGACCTAAAAGGTTAAGAGAGACTAGAAGCAAGTCCTGGTTGCATCCATAACCTTGGGAACGTCACTTAATCCTGGTTATCCTCATATTTCTTTGTCTGCAAACTGGGAATGGTTTCTTATAGCGATGCTAGAGTAATGTACTGAATAAAAACTAGTAGATCTTTTTTGTTACTGTGTTTAAATTTCTCTAAGATAGATGGCTTCCTAAAGAGTTAATATCATCTGCTTGATAAGACTGAAATTTTGTATTTTTAGGTGAAACATTTTTAATATAGTATACTTTATTTAGGTTGAAGTAGATATACCTTTTGTAAAGATAGGGCACACATTTTTAAAACACCTGACTTGTAAATCAAGAATATTTTTCTGAACTGCTTTACATTATATTTTTCATATTTCACACCTACTGAACATGTAGGTATATAAAGAAAATCCATCAATAAATTCTTTTAAAGACCCAGGTCAACAATATTAATTTCAAGGCATTTTCAGTGGTTTTATTATGGTTTTGCTCAAGCTCACTAATTAATGTCACCAGAAAGATCTCAAAGTATTTTTTCTCAAAGTGTTGAAGCTAACCGTTTAAAATAGGAACATATTTTCCGTGGACTGTAGCTTACTTTTATATCAGAATTTGCCTTATTGATTTCAAATATGTAATTTTCTCAGCTTCAATTATTGTGTGTGTAAGTAATAGACATTTAATTTATAATTTGTTGGAAGATCTATGCCTCATGGTTTGGCAATACTCTAACTAGAAGAGGACTGATATTTATTTTGAATAAGTTCAATCAGTTAACGTCCTCACTGATCTGTTAAAACTATTTTCCTTTCTTTCTGAAAACAGCTTAGAAAATATTTAGTATAAAACTTGGACAATTCTGTATCACTGATTACATTTCTTTTGAGCAGTACTGCCATTCTCAAGTCATCTCTGGTTTTCATTGCTTAGTACGCCATTTTTACTTGCAGCATCGTTTTGAAGTTGCATGCACCACACAGAATTTATGAAACTTGGGTTTAAAAACAGAAATTTAACATAAATCAATGGACTCACTAGATAGCATAAATTTCTGGACTCTCTAACAAAGACTTTCCTTCGAATTTTTCAGTTAAAAAAACAACAGACCCTTCAAAGTAGTAAAAATCTGCGTCCAGGTTTCATGGAATTTGGAGTTTTGAACACCCTCTTTAAGAAAAGAATACAAACTTCAGAATACAGTATTGAGTCTCAGTCTTTGTAAGGAGCCTAGGCAAATGAGGGGCTTTTAGGTTTCAGCTTCTTTCAGCTTCAAAGTTATGACTAAGCTCCTCCAAGAACTACAGTCTCCAAGGGCAGTCCTGCGATTACGGATGAAGAAAGCAAAAACTCTCCAAAGGGCAGTTTGATGTGCAGCCAGGATTGAGATCCAAGATGATACACTATGTGAAACTGGCCAAGAAGAGTAAGAGTTGAGTGATAAACAGATCAGAGCAAAAAGAAACATGGAGAAGCAGAACAAAGAGAAATGAGAATGATATAGGTCTTGAATGATGATGCTGGTTGATGGGTGAAAGAACAGATGAAGAAAATTCTAGGGAAGAGAATAATATGGGCGAAAATGGATGCAGGAATGAGCCTGGCACAAAGAAAGAACAAATAGTTAAGAGATTAAGCTGATGAAAATAATGACTGCTGGTAAGAAGTGATTTGGATTTGGTGTGGCGGCCAACAGGGCATTGTCATAAACTTATCATCAAAGGGAGGGGGAAATTGAAAATGTGGTCTCTGTAATAACAAGGCTGGATGTGCGGGATCAATGGGACGGCGAGCACAACAGGGTAGCTAACTACCAAGGTCTTAACCGGAGGCTAGATCGATGATGGCCTTGAGGAAAGTGGAGCAGTTGGGAAGGAAAGCCAGTGTGGGGGGAAATAATGGTGCTTATTAAGTGCGCACTGAGTGAATGATGACTATATCTGGGACTTAGTTAGGAGGAAATTGTACTGTAATGACTTAAGACTACAGACTTGGAGAAAAGGTATGGCAAGGATACAAAATGCCTATGTTTAATAAATAAATGAGTGAGAACGGTTTGAAGGGATTATTGAAGCACTAAGAAGAGAGAAACTCTTGGGACACCATGAGTCATTATGACCAGTGGGTCATAAAACCTTCATAATAATTATCCTAAGCCCTTGCGATTGTGAAAGGCTTAACAGTCTAAAAAAATTAATTCTTATAATAATGCAGTGATGTAGAGAGAGCAAATGTTATTATCCACAATTTTCCTCTGAGTAAATTGCAGCTCAGAGTTTATGTGACTTCCCGAAGGTAACACAACTAGTAATTAGGAAAACCTGCACTCAAATCCAAGTCTTTTGACTCCAAATTTTGTTCATTAATTAAGGCCAATTTATATAATTCTAGAGATGATTCAGTTCATAAAAGCATAACAGTCTAAAGACTGGAAAAGATTTGTAACATTTAAATATTTTGAAACAAAAAAATAAGGGCAAACAGCGTTTTCTTCTAGATGATTCTAGATTTACCATATCCACTCTATCCCTTTCCCTATACAATGGAAAACCAAACCTTCCTTCATGGACACCGTGTACAATGCTGGGGCTTCACTGTACCGAAATTTTATCAAAATGTGACTTCATATGCAAATTACAACTCTGAGAGAACGAGTTTTCGCCATCAGATTTCAAAGAGCAAAATGTTCCCTAAAGTATTGGGCGGGGCTGCCGGAGGCACCCCTTGTCATAACTATTGGCGAGAGGCTGAGGCAGCAGCGCTTCTTCACAGGGGACATCTGTGATGTCCAGGGACACTTGCGGTTGTGACAACCGGGGGATGCTTCCAGGATCGGGGGCTTAGAGGCCAGGGTTGCTGCTAAACAGCCCACAGTGCACAGCCCAGCACGAAAACAACTATCGGGCCCAGAGGGTCTACAGTGCCAAGGCTGAGATGGCCTGCTCCGTGGAGAAATTTGCCAATACTTGTCAAAATTACAAATATGCATTCTTCTTGAACGAGTAAATGCTACTTCTATTTTTCCTAGATAATTATACATGTGCAAAATTCTTTCAGAGGATGCAGACAACTATAATTGAAAACCAATAAAGTAATTATTAAAAAATACAAAACAACAAGTGTTCACTGAATATTTATTCTAGGAGCATGCTTTCCGGCAAGGAACAGACCTGAAACTTTATCCAATATTATACAAATGCCATAAAAATAAGAGCATATTTTAATAACAACTTTATATTTTAACTATTAGTCCTTCTATAGACCTGATTTGTACTTAGGTTGAGGAGTATTTCAATAATTTAAACAAAAGTGGGTAAAGATATTTAAACTCAATTTAAAAACCATAAACTTCCATTTTCTAAATCACTGAAAAAAATTCCTAAGTTGTTAGAGATTGATTATTTTAATGATTAACTTTTCACATTTATATTTTTTCTGTAGTTAGAATATGTCAATATAAGTTATTGATAGTGACTTTCTAAAGGATGTATTTGTTATACTTTTGTGTAGTATTTTTTGAGAGGCTAGGCTTTAGATGGGATGTAAAATCTCCTTCCTCCCCAACTCATGTTACAATCAAGAGATAAAAATGGTAAGTTTCAGTCTCCTAAGTTTGTCCTTAAAAAAGAATTGATGGGTTCTGCTTTTTTTCAGATGAGTTTTATACCACTGTGCTATTTGTCCTCACGTGAGTGACTATCTTATAATAAACCCTTAATCTTGAACTTTTCATTATTACCTAGGAAGGACTAGACTTGCCACGTTCAATTCATCTGTCTTCTCTACATGTTTTCAACCATCATGGATGAGGTCATACAAATCCTAGCAAGTCTGGGAAAAATGAGGCAGCTTTTGGAACAGTCATCCATCACTGCAAGCAGCCCGGAGGAATACAACTCCCAGACTTAATGTCATGTCTACTAACAGTTTTCAAAACAAGAAAGAAGTTGAAGGTTTGATTTTTTAAAAAATTCCTTTTTCCAAGGAACAAGGTCCTTCCTTCTGACTGCTTCACGTATCCTCACAGTGCTCAAAAACAGTTTCATGAATAAACAAATGCTGCCAATGGTCAATTTCTTCCAGACGTAACTTGGATTCTTTTCAATGATTGTGGTCTTAGATCCTTCGGAGATAATGTTCTGATGGAAGCGGGGAAAGAGTCCGCCTGGGCAAGCTTCCCTGAAACCTCCTTTTCTTAGGGAAGAGCAAACAGGGAGATGAAATGTCCATCACTGAGCGCCTGCTCTGTTCCGGGCATTATGTTCAGTGTTTTACCTATTTTAGCTCATTTAATCCTCGCAACAATCCTTAGGTAGTCATTATTGTGCCTGCGTTTGTTTAAGAAAACAAAGTTCAAAGAATCCAATTAATTTGCCCAAGAGAAACTAAGAGGAAAACTCGGACTTCCACCAAGCCTGTTCTCTCTAAAGTTTATTCTAATACAACGTTCTTTAAGGACGGAAGGAAGGAAGGAAACAAATAAATGCACCACTGACAAAATTTTGCTTTTCTTTTATTGTACCTTTCATTGTAAGTCACCCCAATTCTTTCTTGGGAATAGGAGAAAAGACAGTAATAATGAAAAATCCTAATGCTGTCAATGAGGACACTGCTTTTCAATCTTAGTAGCCCAAATGCAGAATTTGATTCTCAGCAACGCTTAACAGGGGAAAATTATTTACGGTTTTTGTGTCTCATCAACATGTCTATCTGGAACACCAGATGCTGCATCTTTTTTTTGAAATCGGGTCACATACTATTAATGAACGCATGTTTTAGCTTAGGTCACCCAAGTCCGTGTGCCTCACCCACCTCTCGGGTTGTTTTTCTAGGAGACGAGAAAGGGTACCTACCTGCGGGCAAACTTAGTGTAATTATTGACTTCTTTACTATGTATTTTAATAGTATTTGAGGCCAATTGCAAGCAATTCAAATAATTGTTACCACAGGAAAAAAAAAGTTTTTCGAATAAAACCACCCCTTTGCCATCATTTTCAGCTTTCTTTTGAAATTGTGAATTGATTTTGTTAAAAAGAGTTCCAGTGGCACAATCTTTGAAACTCTACCTGAACTAGGTCAGCGTCTCACTTCCCTAGTGCTGCAGGGCATGAAAGGCTGCCTGTATTTTCTCATGGCTTTACTCCTCGGGGGACCACCCATGGATCCTTTCTCTTAGTAAAAAAGAATCCATTGACTAAGCCTATCCCGGAGCTCTCAAACTGAGCTTTACAGGAGGAAACAATGGCAAATTGAGTACAGCTATTGACCAGCCTTCTGTAGTTAAAAATACAACAAACTATATACCTTGTCTGATTGATTCTTGAATTACTGGTCAATTTCGCGCTCTGCTGGCATTACTTACTACTTGGTAACTTTCTAGGCAGGAAAAGTTAGACCGCTGTCTTCTATCTCTGTTACCCACTATATACATATACAATGTACTTCCTATATTCAGAGCTAGCAGGAAACTGTGATGTTATGTATATTAAAATACATGTTTTGTTTCCCCTCGAAAAGGTGTTTAAAATTCAATGGCTTAACTCAAGAGTGATAACTCAACATTTAATTTATCTTTCTTTCAATCAAGAAAAATAGGGAATAATGTGCCCTCATAAGTAACATAATTAAACTAAACATTGTTTTATTCAATATTAAAATCTCCTGGACATACTAATTTAGGAGTGCTTAAAAATAGCTCTGAATTATTTTATTTTAAAATTCAATACCAATGAAAAGTACAACAAATAAACATATTTTGTATTCGTATATTGTTTTTTCATAAGGAGGAAAATGTCATGTATTATAGAAAAAATATCTATGGGATAATATTGCATGTACTAGAGCAAAAAATTAAGATTAACTTCATCCCTCCTAAAATTTAATTAGTATTTGTAAAGTAAAAAAAAACATTGAAAACAAACACAAATATACTTAGTGCAGACGTAGCCTTTAGTTTTGTAGGTGAGGACAATGATGAGCAGTGTTTCGTGGATGCTTAATGCAATAGATTATATGTAATGATATGTATGGTAAGAATTATATACAAATATTTCCCTTTAATGTGACTAAAATCCACGTTTTTATTTCTGTAAATTTTCATCAGAGCAATTTCATATGTTCAAATGTTTAGTGACTATATCAGAAACTACCTCAGCAATCAGCATCTTTACTTTTCAGTGCAGAATGAGACCCAACAATCAGACCCTAACCAATGAAAACGTCTCTGTGGTAAAGTATAAAGCAGTGGTGTCACTCACGGTTCTCCTTTACTCTCACAAATGCCGCCTAGTTACTCCCAAGGAGACATCTGGCAATGTTTGGGGACACTTTTGGTTGTCACAGCTGGAGCTGATGTGCCACTGGCACCTGGCGGGTAGAGGCCCGGGATGCGGCTCAACATTCTCACGCTCACAGAACAGCCCCGCCCCCCAACAAAAATCACCAGCCCAGACTATCAGCAGTGTCCAGCTCAGAAATCCTGGCTTAAAGATAAAGGTAAATCAAAAGAGAAACGGATTTCAAAATGCCAGTTTCCTCATGATAGGACACATTCAGTCTAACACAGTACAATGAGGGAGAACTTCCAAAATGGTGTGTCTGAACTCACTGCATTCACCTGTGAGACGTGGGCAGTGTAAATGCCTATCTTGTTGGGCTTAGGTGAAAACCAAATAGGGCATTTTTTAACTGTAATACAAATATTTTGTAATTGATATTGTCACAATAACAAAAAATCCCTATGACATAACTGTTTCTGTTACATGTATTCTATTTCATAATGTAGAAAAAGGAACCAATTTATTTTTAGCATACTTATGCTAAACTTATAAGAATGGAAATATACAAGGGCTTATAGTTAAGTTAATCTGCAGGTTTTTATTACTGATGATAATGTGTCACTGATATCTTCAACAACTTCCATCTACGTGTCTCACTTCATGTTCACAGCACCACGGGGGCAGGTATTACTGTCCCTATCTGCCTTCAGGTGAAGAAGGGAAGCCAGAAGTGAACTGATTCAACTAGTGTAGTTCAAGGTTGAGCGGAAAGAGGGAGGACTCCCAGGTGTGCCCTTAGCCTTTGACGAAACTCATACGTATTTGGCTATCTCAACTTATTAAAGTATTAGAAACGTTTTGTTTCTATGGAATTTCACTGTAAAGCAAATCAAATGTGAAGGATGACCACCACACATTGTGTTGAAAAGGTAGCTCTGTTCCCAGTGAGGACTCCCACTCTGCAGGCCACGGCCCAGTAGCATGGGGTTTATAGAGTTTGGGGAATGAGTCTAGGAAGTCTTTTATCAAGCATTAGTTATAGATTAAATAAATAATATAGCCTGCTTATACATGTGCTATTGTTTTTCATATGTATGCATTTATATTGGAATAATTAAAAAACAAATTCATTTTTAAAAGCATCGTTAATTTTATTCTAGTCTTCAATAATGATTATATTGACTATTTTCGCTCAATAACTTTACTTTTCCCTTTTATTGTCATTAATAAAGTAATACTACTAATGTAGTTAAAGAACCTCCAGAAGAGAAAAGCAAAATGAATTTTTTCCCCCTTTATGGTACAATCTTGGATTATAAGACTAAATGGTACGCATGATTGAGAATTATTCACACATATCGCTTACATAATTAATGGTATTAGTACACTTAAAATTTATTATTAAATTATTTTAAGGCTATAAGATCCATGATTAAAATTATTTTGAGGTTCAAAGAGGTAGATGTGCTCCTGGATAACAATGGGTTGAAATTATGAATCATTTTTTAAATATTCCCTTATCTACTGATATGTCAAGTAATGTATAAGTTTGCTATCTTCAGTACATTCTTCATACTTATCGTAAAAATACTAGAAATTAAATATAACAGGCTGGACAGTGTAAATGTGTACAAAATAATCACTAACATTAATTTATACTTCTTGTATGTTTATGGAAAAATAAACATTAATTGAGTACTCACTGTCTCTTATGTGCCTAATATAAGGCCAGTTCTACTGAAGCTTCTTAGAAAGTAGACAGTTCATACCATGCTACATGGCCCTTGATTATGTAAACGTCTGTCTCTGTCTATGCAGACTAGAATGGCATGGTGACAAGAATGTCCTGCTCTTGTCATGTTGAACAAGATCTCAACGACACTAAACTTAATGGTTTATTCTCTGTTTTCACCTTTCATTTATTACCTGTAGCCCTATCCCCACTAGAATGTAAGCTGTTTGTAGATGTCCACAAAATAATATGATGGTATTTTTGATTGGTTGGGTATGCACTAACTCCATTAAGTTGGGAAGATCTGACATCGTGACTGCATTGCTTCTTTCTATGTCTGAACACAGACTATTTCTCCATTTAATTCATTTTATTTTGTTCAGTAAAATTTTGTTGTTTTTCTCATACAGATCTTGTACATACTCTGTTATATTTATATTAAGTATTCCATCTTGGGGGGAGCTAGTGTAAATGTTAATGTGTTTTTAATTTCAAATTCCACTTGTTCATTACTGGGATATAGGACAGAAACAGACTTTTGAATATTAAACTTGTATCCTGCAATCTTATTAGTTACAGGGTTTTTTGTTTTTTGTCAATTCTTTTGGGTTTTCCACATAGACATCATGTCATTTGTGAACAAAGATAGTTTTATTTTTTTCTTCCCAATGTGTATACCTATTATTTTCTTTTCTTGTCTTATCACATTAGCTAGCATACGATGTTGAAAAGGAGTGGTGAGAAGGAAATATCTTTGCCTTGTACCTGATCTTAATGGGAAAGCTTTGAGTTTCTCACCATTAAGCATGATGTTAGCTCTAGGTTTTTTGTAGATATTCTTCACCAAGTTGAGAAAGTTCCCTGAGTTCTTCTGATATAACCACAAAAGCCTTTGATAGCTTCCTTGTCTTTTACTGTCCCAGACCTGGAACCAAACATTTCTTTAAGGATCTCTGCTGGGAAATTGTATTTAAAGATCTCATAAGATGTATTTATTACTACTAGGTTGATTCTTGTTCTAGGAAGTTTTGGGCAACAGAACTGTGTCATGAATTGGATTCCCAAGAAAGCACATTCCCTGGGAGATAGAGTGAGTAAACAGAAGTCTCTATGAACAGAAAAATAAATGTAAAAGGAAAAGGAAGGAAGCCTGATCGGACAGCGGGAAAAGTTTAAGTTGTGATGCAGGCCTATGAGGAGGAGATCAGGAGCTAGAATGGTCTTTCAACAATCAAGTTGGGCCAAGAGCCAGGCATTTATTCTTCCTCAAAGACAAACCAAGGGTCATGACCTTGGGCAAGGCAGCTTTCTGCAATCCTCGAAAGGGCTGATGGCTAAAGAGAGCAGCTAATAGCGCTCCCAGAAGCTGGGGCAACGAGTCTTCAAAGAAGGGGTACCTGTGTATTGTAGAATATGAGTATGTAACCATGCTAAAATGTTTTTGAAGATGAAAAATATGCCATGAATCCATAGAAATATTGCCAATTCAAATTTAAGTTGTTTTACCTAACTTCTTTGGGTTTTTGTATCTCTTTCCTGTTACGCTAAAAATCTTGATGCCCAATGATATTACTAATTATCTGTATGCTATAATACAATTAAGTATATTACATATTGTATCTGACAATACAATTAACAAAAGATAAATTTCTTTGTAGTTTTTTGTTTGTTTTAAGAATATATCCCACTAAGAATATATAGTCAAATACAGTATATTTAAAATCATTTGAAATATGCCCTGTCTGCATGGTTTTGCCACTGACCCAATCCCAATTTACATTAATGTGTTAATTCAGAAGTAGACTTTTTTTGGAGTTTGCTGACTTTCCCATTTTTATTTATATTTCCCTTTATAATGATAACACATTAGTTTTATAATACATATGACTCTGGGGTCAGATCTACATAATAAAGTACACATAGAAAGGTCTACCAACCATTCTTGTTCCCTTCATGCTATTCCCTTTTTAGTCCGAGGAATAACCCCTAAACAAAAATAACTGCCCTTGCCAGGTAGCTCAGTTAGTTGGCTGGAGTGCTGTTCTGATACCGCAAGGTTGTTAAGTTCCATCTCTGATCAGGGCCCATACAAGAATCAACCAATGAATGCATGGATAAGTAGAACAACAAACTGATGTGTCTGTCTGTCTGTCTGTCTGTCTCTCTCAAATCAATAAATTTTAAAACCCCCACAAAAACCCATTTTACGTTATCCTTTTAGTTCTTGAAAGAAAATATGTGTGATTATTTATATTTATGTCCTCCCCTTTCTTTTCAAATAGTAACATACTGTACATATTTTTTTCTACCTTGTCACTTATTCTTAGCAATACTGCCTGAGATCATTCCATAGCTTAATACAGAAATCTTTTTTAATGACAGCATAGTACAACATTTACCACACTTCATTCAACTAGTCCACTATTGATGGACATTGGCCGGTCACCAGTCATTTCTGTTATTACTGATACTGCTGCAATAGCCCTCTGCTTACCTTGCTGTACTTTTGACAGCGGGTTTGTGGGATCTAGTGGTAACTGTACATGTAAAAAGAGCAAAAATTCTCCTCCACAGCACTTGCACATTTTGTGTTCCCAACAGGTTATCAAAGTATCCGTTTGCCCACCACGTTCCTCTTAGAGTGCTCTGCTAGTTGTCTGTTGCCATGGTGAGAACTTACCACACTGACAGAGGTTAAAACAGTACAAATGTATTACCTTGCAGTACTGGAATTGAACAGTCAAACACATAGGACTCACTGGAGTAAAATCAAGGTATCAGCAGCGCTGCTCTCCTTCCAGGAGACCGAGGGGAGACCCTGCTTCCTTGTCTTTCCATTTTCTAGAAGCTGCCCGTATTCCTTGGCTTGTGGCCCTGTTTTAGCCCCAATGCCAGCAATCACATTCCTCTGACCTCTGCATCTATCACTACATTTCCCCTGACTCTTCTGCCTCCTTTTTCACTGGTGAGGACCTTTGTGAGTACATTAAAACTACCCAGACAATCAAGGATAATCGACACATCCCACCAGCCTTAACCCCATCTGCAAAGTCTCTTTTTGCATTTGAAATTCTGAGGATTGGGATGTAGACACTTTTGAGGGCCATTAATTACTCTGCCTCTCACAAGAATATGGTCAATCTTTTGGGTTTCTGAGAATCAAATTGATACGCAATGTTAATCTCAGCAAATTATAATCAGTACATTTTTACTATGAATCAATTTGAAAACACTTTTGTCCTATGCCTTTTGCATTTCTTTTCCTCTGAACTGCTTATATCTCTTCTTTAGTGTGGAGTTGTTGGTCTTTTCATTTCCCTTTCATTTTAAAGCTCTTTTACATTTCAGAGACATCAAACCTTGGTTCATGATATAAATTTCAGATATTTTCCACATTTTTCATTTTACTTTTTAAATACTTGGCCATGAAAAGTTTATTAGAAATAGTTATATGAGCAACTTTATTAATATTTTCCCTTACTGCTTCTAGATTTTAGTCATATTTAGAAAACTTTTGGCTACGCTGAGTGTTACAGAGTAACTGTCCTTTGTTTTTTCCTGCTAACATAGTTTCTATATTTAAATTTTGGATTGTTTTAGCACTTAAATCTATTATATTTGAAACCGATTGTTTTCTTTTTTTCCATTAGCTCTTCAGGTGTCCCACTGCCTCTTACTGAGAAGCTCATACTTTCCCCACTGATCCATATGCCGCCTTTTTCATACACTAAATTTCTACACATAGTTTGATGTACATCTAAATTTTTAATTCTGTTTCATTTTAGATACTTCTTTTACATTTTTATACTCTTTCATTAATATAATAATTACTTGTACTTGGCAAACACTCAAGTCAAAGTCAATAACTGAAGTTATTTTATTATGTGCTCATATGTTTTCCCCACTGTAATTTGAGGTCGTTGGGTATTATATTATCCACTTTTATTCCCTAGTGTCTAGCAGTGTACCTTTCACGTTGAGGGTAATCAATAAATCATTATTAGATATGTGTAAATAACAACGCTGGACAATATATCTCTGCTAGAATACTTTATGTTTAGGTAGCAATGGTGAGCTTGCCATCCGAATATAGCAAACCTGGTCTGATCCGACAGGAACCCTGAGTGCTAGGCAGAGAAGGTACTTCCTGCCTCTCCTTTGTAAAGGAGGAACCTGAGGCTCAGAAATGCTTACGCTGCTTTCTGGAGGTCATGTAAGTAAATAGCAGAATTGGAACTGGAATTACATCTTCTGACTTCAAGTTTAATGTTCTTAACATTAGAGGTAAAATGACCCCATGCTTGGCCTGGATTTCATTCCTCCTTATTTTTCTTTCAATTCTAAAATAACATTTATCCAAGAGATGTACGAAGTCTAAACCTGATTAATAATGAGATGGACCAATTATCCTCCACCAAAAGGAATGCATGGGAGCTGAAATAACATTTTCAAAAGGCCAATTTTTAAACATTATTCTGAGAGTGATAATATTAATTACATGTTTGAAGATGATTATTAGATAATTAAAAAACACAGTGAGGTTTTTGTTCAACATTTTTAGTGCTTAAATGTTTTTCATTATCTTTATACTTATTTTTTACCTAAAGACTGTGAAGTCTAATTTTTTAAATGTATATATAAATGTATACGTTCAGATACTACCAAAAGGCTAGACAGAAGTGAAGCCCAAGAAACGGCAATGCTGTGTTTCTATATACAATTAACAGGACAAAAAAATGAACGGGGAAAAAAATAGTGAGTTTTCCTGATTTTGGAATTCTTGGTTCACTGTTTCTAGTGAGAAAGAAGAAAAAAAATGAAAATAGATATGACAAGAAACAAATATTAAATTATTGTAACAATGTAGTTGAAATCCACTATGCTCTTACATTTAAAAAAGTGTAAGATCTGCTTAGCAAAGTTGCTCCTCTACTGTGGCACTGTATTTTAGTTTGTTTGACAATATATTAACTAACTGATTAATGTAGGAACATCAATTTTGAATTTGAGCTCCGTGGTTCATCTTGAAAGGGTCACTATAATAGTTGTAGTTTAAATCGGTTTCATTATGATTATATTTAAAATCATAGATGCTAATAAATTGCCTTAAAATTTTTATAGTTACTCTATAGATCTATTACTTAAATATGTATTAGCAAACTAATATACATTTGTATTTAATAAATGAACATTCTGAATCTAGATGCAATGCTCATTTCCAGAATTAAGGTTCCTGAGGGAGGAAACAATATTTCTGCTTGTGAAAGCTAAACATAATGCTGTATAATCGATTGGTTCACTTAAAGGCATCAGCCATGCTCCCTTTGATGATAGATTAAGTAAATATGAGAGCAGACAGCAGCAACATTATGGGTTATTATACAGCATATTGTAGTAAGGATTATGAAAATTGGTCATGCTCTAGAGCAAGCAATATGGATGAAAAGGCTTTATGAGAAATGCATTTACAAAGAAATTGGGGAAAATATTTATATTAATTATAAAAGTGGTGAATAGTGATATATAGAGTAAATTAAAACCAAAATAGTTTTTTCTTAGGATTTTCCAGAAGCAGAAAACAGTTCCCGACCTTTAAAAACAGCCCACATTTTCTTACAGCTTATTCTTTATGCAAAGAAAAATTTCCTGTTGCATGTGAAATGGAAAAAAAACCCCAGAGTGAAGAAGAAACTATTACAACCCTTAACAGCTTTCAGCAGAAAGGCAAAAAATGGCGCTAACACTGATCAAGTGAGTTACAGACGAGACGAGCAGGAGGGCCCCTTAGCTCTGCTTGACTGTGTACCACAGCCTTGAAGCTCCGGGCAGGTGAGAGTGCGCTTCAACAGGTGCAGCTTGCCCTGCGGTAGGTTTCTGTGTTGATCCGCACCAGGAGACCAACGGTGACACTACGCTGTACGTGTTTAACAGGCTTGACTGACAAAGCTAGGAGGGACGGCCACAGGAGGAGTGGCTGCATGCAGAGGAGCTATAAAGACCAGAGAGCTGGCAAAGGCAGCCTTTCTCCCCTCTGATCTTACTCTCCCCAACAGTGATGTTCACCAGTTCCCTTTCTCCCTGTCACTGTAAAGCAAAAAAACGAGGGTATGGCTAACACGACAGAGAACATGAGACTGTACTCTGGTGATGTTCACTACATATGCTTTGCCTAAAATCATCCCCTTCAAGAGCAGCTGGTGATCTTTCAAGTAATTTGAGTCTATTCCCAACGTTACCACTGAGTTACCCATCCAGTCCCCGCCCCCTGCAGGAAGGGACCTAGGCCTGCATCCGGCGCGCCCTTTTTTTAGACAAAGAAGTGGTGAAATGAATTTGAACCCAAAGCTGCTATCGGTAGAGGGCGCTAGGACGAAAGACAAGGCTGCAGGCTGCACTTTGTCTCCTTCCCATCCATGGTAACTATGTTCCTTATCAAAGCGAATTCCGACTCCTACTGCTCATTAAGGCTGTCATGTTTCTCACAGACTCATCTGCCTTATAATTGAAATTCTTATTTTAACAGCATTATCTTAATGTTATTGCTAGCTATGGAATGTCTTGTGAAGAGTGCAACATTAAAGTTAATTTGGCCCTACATCTTTGGTAATGGATACTGTCTGGAATATAATTAACTATAGAAACTCATACGTGGACTGAAATATGTCACGGTTTCTTCCTCTGTTATTGTAGTTTGTCTGAGGCAGCCCTTACCACGGTTGCTTATCATTTCTCGGATCTGACTAATCCCGTTTTGCTTATGGTCTTTTGCTGCTAGTGTGGCAAAAATGAGAATTCCCAATGATGTAAAGTTTCTTTTCATTTCTCTTTGTTTATTGTTAATTAAAGCTGGGTAGGCACTTCAGTGGAGGCTCCCCAGGGAGAAAAATTAGAGCAGTATTGTAATAAGAATTAAGAAAGTACTCCTAGAATTATAGCTAATATGTAATTTAAAAATATAATATAGTAAATAAAAAATAGATCAAATGACCTATATTGTTCATTTAAGTAGCACTTCCATTAAGCAAAACCTGCAGTTCTTATAATTTAACGTCTATACAATGCTACTAAAACAACTATATACACGATATGCTAATAAAGTAAAACAATCTCACTTAATAAGCTTTTATTCCCATTCAGGTATGATTTCCCATTGCTTATTGAATACATGCCTGGAAGAATATTCCTAGCAAAAACTCCATACTTTACATATAAATGGGTCAAACCAAAAGGCTCATAAAACCTTACAGATAAATACTAGAAATTAACTTTTAAAAATTAAACATTCTAAAAGTTACTTTCAATACTAAAGTGATAAAACAAGAACTCGAAGATTCAATTAAAATTTAATCTTTGACGCCTGGGATTTGCTTCAGAATGACCACTGTGGGGGAGGGGACTGTGAGGACGACGGTGTATAGAAACGAAACAAGATGATGCGTCGCCAGTTGTTAAGGATGGGCAATACGATTGCTACATTTCTCCGTATGCTTACATTTGGTTATTATAAAAGTTAAAATTAATATTTGATGTTAATATTTTATTTATTTAATGGAGTCATTTCATTAAAGAGGGCCTCATAAGGAACTGGAAAATGCATTTCTGGATTCTTGTTTTATAGGCACATATTAGATATCCTATGCTCCCTGCCTTTTATTTTATAATTTTCCTCAGTTAATGTCCATGCATATATGTCTATGAAAAATTAGCATTTGAAGATATGCATGCCTATTAATGGGTAGATGACTTCCACCTAATAGAAAAGAAATTTAGGCCCCCTCAAAACCAATTATGACGATTTCCACCACATGCATATTAGAATGACAAAACAGAATACAAAAATATCAATAATACCTAGTGCTGGTGAAGATGCAAAGCAATCGCAACTTTCACACATTGCTGAGGGGAATACAAAATGATATGGCCACTTTGGAAAACCGTTAAAGTTAAACCTACTTCTACTGTATGACCTAGCAGTCAGATAAGTATTCACCCAAGAGAAAATAGAAACATATTTCCACAAAAGATCTGCGTGCAAAAGACCTGTATGCAGATTCATTCACAAGAGCTCCAGAATGAAAGCAATCCAAATGTCCACCACCTGGTGACTGCATAAATAAATGACGATGCATCCACACAGTGGAATGTTACTCAGCAATAGAACATACTACTGACGCCGATAATCACTTGGATGGATCCTGAAAACATTGTGCCAAGTGAAAGAAGCAGGCATCCAAGGCTACGCGGGATCTGGTTCCATGGATATGACTTTCTGGAAAAGGCAAACTGTAGGAACATCAATCAGTGGTTGCTAGGGCTGTGGGCTGAGGGACGGGAGTGACTGGAGAGGCACATGAGGGAACTTTCTGCAGTGAGGAACACATTCTGCATCTGGCCTGACGGGTGTACACTCCATGACTGTATATAACAGACGGAGTAGGGATGGGGATTTTTATTTCTATAATCTACCTTCCTCCATTTTCCAAAGTTTCTTATAATCAGAATGTTTTAATTTTCTAATTAAATGGAGAAACTAACATTTCTTAAGAATTAATAACTGCCCTGGCTGGCGTAGCTCAGTAGATTGAGTGTGGACCTGGGAACCAAAGGGTTGCTGGTTCGATTCCCAGTGAGGGCACATGCCTGGGTTGCAGGCCAGGTCCCCAGTGGGGTGCGCGTGAGAGGCAACCATACATTGCTGTTTCTCTCCCTCTCTCTCTCTTTCCCTTCCCCTCTCTCTAAAAATAAATAAAATCTTTAAAAAAAGAATTAATAACTAAAGTATGACAACTATATGGCCTTGATAATTCAAGAACACATAGTATATCACATATCAATAATGCCAACCACATTTATTTCAGTGTTTGATGAAACCTGCGCATTGATATATGCACTTACGCATGCGCATACTCATGCTTCATTCAGTGCAGTGGAGGCTGACTGGAGATGTTTTAGGGAATCAAGTTTTATGACGGAGAGCGATCAGATATTAATGTAACTATAATAAAATAGCTTTATTACGAATTATCCCCAAACTAAACTTCCTTTTGATGAATCAAAAGCATTCTGAGATATCGCCGTGCGTCGGGTCTGTCATCACCTGCGTCAGGTATTTATTTGAGTGCACGAGAGAAGGCGGCGAACAGAACTAGTCTGAGCGAGGAAGCAGGAAGCAACAGCAGGAGGAGGGGTAATTAAAGGGTGAGGTAATTAGTGGCAAGTCACTCTCCACGGGAGATTCTGAGACGCTCTAGAACGCCGACTACACTCGAAACACCTCTGTGTGGTCTGCAGTGCCTTGTACGATGCATCACTCATTTTCTTGTTATTTTTCTTTTAGGCCAAATAAATGAGGTCATCAAACTTTAATGTGCTTGGCATAAAATGTTACATGGAACTGCTTGGAATGCAATTTATATTAAGACAAAATTATTCTATTTTGAGAATGTACTTTTAAAAAATTCACAGAAACAGAGACACAGAGGTCATAATGTATCATTTAAAAGAGAGGTTCAAGGACCACATATATAATGCATACTTCAAAAATTCATATAATTTTGAAAGAGTGGATATTCTAATATGTTAGAAGCAAAAAACTTGTGTAGGATGTCTGGGCAGGGAGCAGGCTTCTGAGACATTTCTATATATTCCTCTTGATTTTGCTGTGAGCTTAAAACCACTCCAAAAAATAAAGGTTAAAAAAAAATAGGTAGGTTTAATAGTAGTTAATACTTACTTGCCTATACTCACATAGAGTACACAGTTGTTTATACTTACTTTTTCCCTAGCAGATATATATTTATATATAAACATATTATATATATTTATGTATAGATAAAACACTGGCTGAATAATGTTTTACAATGTGGTTACCAAAAGATTTTGCTGCTCATTCAAAATCATGCCTTTCTAAACAAAATTGTTTTTTGTTTATTTTTAGAAATTAAGTCTGAGACACTGTGTGTGTATTTTAGCTCATTAAAGTAAAATAAAGTTGCAAAATTGAATGATTAGAACACAGATCTACCTTATTCAGAAAAACCGATAAATAAGGCTAAACCAAGCAGTCCTATCTACTTTATAACTATCTACTTTATAACTCAAATATCTAATAAGATCTTAAACACTGAATTTTCCCCTCACTCCTAATTAAACTGTTATTCGCAAGGGTAGAGACTGTGCTTCTATATTAATTTCTGTATTCTCAATGCTCGACATATAGAAGGTAGACAGTAAGAGCTAGATTAGTATTTAAGTAGTGAATTAATTAACTAATTAATTAATCTCAACTCTCTATCCCTTGAGCTATCCATATTGTCAGCGGCAGACCTTTGCCTTCACCATCCACCCTCAGCAATTTAAAAGGGGTTCTCATATCGGTACCCTAGCATCTCTCCTTGACGATTCTCTTTTGTTATTCATCTTGCCAATATCTAACCTTGAGTGAACCCCACTGCTTGCTTCCCTCGCTCCTGATTCTAGCTTTAAGGTCATCACGATATAAAGTCGTTGTCCTTACTACACGCCAAGTTTCTTTGGGTTTTCATTGCTGCTCAGCAATCCTTTTGTCACCTTAAGATTGTTTTTTCATTTCTTTCTTCCCTTACTCATGCAGTCTTTTTTTCCCCCTGAGACTAGCAGAAAGAGTTGAATTCTACCAGACAGGCAAGTTCTTCCAGGACAAGGAAACAGGAGGAACAAAAACAGGGAAGGGACAGAGGGTGGAGATCAGATGGCTGGGCTGAGATGGCAAGAAATGCTCAGACAGGGAGAAAGGGACTGGACCCCTGGAGGTACATTAGGCAGAGCAGTTTCAGATTTTACTGTAAGGGAAGGGCAACCACTGGGGACTTGGATATGAGCAGATTTGTCCCCTAGAAGGATCACTTTGGTAGCAACGTGGAAAATAACCTGGAAGAGGGAGGGAGGCAAATAGCATCAGGAAGACCAGGAATAAGGGAACGTTAAAAGTTCAGAGAAAAAATCCTGAAGGCTTCAAACAGAAGAGGAGTAGTGGGGATGAAGTGACAGATTTCCACGATGTTTAAGTTGTAGAAGGGACGGGGCTCCGTGACTGGCGGAAAGTGAGAACAGAGGAGGGGACAATTCAGACAATTCCCACTGCTCTGCCGGAAGCGGTTGTCACCGGCTCCCGAAGGAAGGTTTCATCTCCTCTCTCATTCTTCAATCTCACTCTGACACCCTCAGCTCGCGCTCTGCAGGTGACCTTACTTCAAATATTACCATAAAAATGACAAAATTGTCAAAGGTAAACTGCTATCACCTGGAAATGCTCTAAATGTTTTTTCATCTACCCATCCTTTTCTTTTCTCCACTTTCTAAAATGAATCCTTTCCATTTTGTCTTTCCAAAAATTATACTTGTTCCCTTGATCCTCTCTCCCTTAATGTACATTTTTCCCCTTCACCATTTCTTCTTCCAAAGAAACTTTCTCTTGACCCAGTCAATTCCTTGAACTACCATCCCATTTCCTTCCTTTTAACAATATCAATTTCCCAAAGTAGTCTATCCCTGTTGCCGATACTTCCTCATCCCCAACCCAGCCCTGCCATTTGGTTTCTGCCGTTTCACAGAAACTCCTTCCTCCAAAGTCCCCAGGGATGACACCATTGCCCAGTGTCACCTCCAGTCCTAGAGCCCCTCTCCGCTGACTGCTTGGGAATGGACGCCGTCTCTGCCGCCTCACCCTTCGGGCACACCTTCTTTTGCTTAATTTTAATGGTCTTCTCAGTGCTTCCTAGCCTGTCATTTGAACCTTTCTCTCCTTCAATATTCCTCCAACAGTTTAAATGTTGGCGCTTCCCTAGAATCCGTCTTCGATTCTCTTTCTCTTCTCAATCCCACGACTTCAAGTGCTCATGAAGAGCTCCCAGCACGACGGCCCCTTCCCCGCTTCGCCCCAGACTCCATCTCCACGTTCAGTCGCTTATTTCGTCCAGCACGTTCTCTCTTTGCAGTTGCCAGCTGCGTTTGCTCCTTTACATTCTGACAGCCACTAGTTCAGGGGCTAACTTCCCAACTGTTGTTCAGTTATGCTTCCATACAATTGATGTTACAAAGTGCTGCCTGTATAATCTTTCTAAAAATCAAACATAAAAATCTTCCGTGCAAAAGTCTTGCATGTGGTCCTCAGCATCTCCTTAAAACTGACTTTCCTACTGTGCTCCTGCATCTTCTGCTTCGGTGCCCACAGTCCCTCCCTCGCTGAGCTGCTGTCATCCTGCCTCTTCCTTGTTCCGAGTATGCAACCCGCTTCCACTTCTCCCTTTTGTTCCTATCGCTCTCTCGGCTCGGTGCGCCTCGCCACTACCTCTATCTGTCGATGCCTTGAAGGGCCAAGACCAACTACAATCGTTTAAGAAACATTCGGTAATATCCTGAGTTTTAAGTTCCTTTTTTTCCTCTTCTTTCTGTTTATTGTCCTTTTAGCATTAATCACTTCTATTTTATTAGAGGTAGTTTTACATCTTATCTCTTTTATTTGTGTATAAGTTTCTGGGAGATACAGACAGTGTCTTTCCATCTCCACCTCCCATATGCTTCGTACATAGTCAGACTGGCAAATATTTGTTGAGCTAATTTTTCATACCATGTAATTTCTATCTAAGGGACTTTCCATTATGAAATATAAAAAAAATGATACTGGGTCATTTTTGCGTTTGTTTCCTAAGATATAATGGAGATGGCAAAAGCCTTAAAGAACAGCTTCTTTCCCATGAAAAATTTCACATAAACTTTACCCATATAATATTTAGTCTGCTATATTTTTATATGTTATTAATGGACAAACATCTATGAACAAACATCTCTGGTACGAAAAATGACCCTTCATTCAAAAAATATTATATTAAGACAAGGTCAAATTTCAGATTATACATCCGAAATTTCCACCTAGTTACCATTTTATTTCCTAAGCAAATTATGAGAACATATGAAAATGTTTTACTTAGAGTTCACCATTATTGGTTTCTTAGGTTCTACATTTAAAATACCTAACATGATACTTCCAATATCTGGAATTTCATTTTATAAGATTTCTGTTTGATTTCACGTATTTTGTAGAGTTCTTACAGTCAGTTATTTAATTGCAGATATGAACCTGATCATATTATCTACTAATGCATATATTGGAAAGAGGAATATAGATTAAATTACTAACTAATTTTACATGAAATGTAAGCAAAAACATGTTAAGCAGAAACATAAATTAAATGTAATAACAACATTCATAGGAAACTATAGCCTAATAAAAAATTTAATCAAAAATCTTAAAATAACTATTATCCACAGCTAGCACACGGGAAGTGCGCCGAGACAATCCGAAGATTAGGAAAGGAGCCAAACCTATTAGAACTACTTTTGTTGTTGTTGCTACTGACTAACCAATATTAAGATACTGTTAGTTTTGTTAACATTAATATTTAATGTTAACATTAATAGTTTTGTTAATAATAATATTAACATTAATATTTTAAAATATAACAGGGATGCATGGTAAAAGCGTTTGACAGTACTCCAAAACACCCCACTGTGTCTCACAGCTTCACAGAAGCACAGTCTGTATGTTCTGCTGAGCACAATGTTTTTGATGGGTCCAGTACATTATTTGTTTTATCTGAGAGTAGGTGAAAGATAGGGGTGGGGTTAAAAATTCAGTCTTTTGATTTGGTAAAAAATCAAGAACACGAAAATTTTAAGAAGTTCATAAGGAAATGTTGTCTAAATACTGGCCTTGGTAGAGTGCCTGTGAGGTCTGATTCAGTATTATTTTTTTTCAGAATAAGCAAAAATGCTAATCAGAATTACTTATAACTGTACCTAAATTTTTGAAGGAGTCTGTTTTTCCATTCCTTGCTTTCCTTGAAGAAAAGCAAAATATCAAAATAGGAAGTTAGTCACATGAGGGCATTTTTATAAAAGGGAATGAAATATTTCCACTCTACAGTGTTTCTTAATTTTCCTACTCAAACATCTTACTATATATAAAGTACACATAAAACAATAATAAACATACAAGTAAATTACTATGCCTCAAAATGTGTTGATTAGTCACTAATTACAATCTGTGGCTTCTGCTTCTTTGGGGATTATCATTTTCAAAAACCATTTCATGCATTACTTCAGGATTCTCATACCACATTGACTTGCACATAAAGATTGCTGTCTCACCACACTCTGCATTTGCAATGAAAGGATATACTAACACTGTCATTACCACAAATAAAAAATACTCACTGTATGCTACAGTTCTCAACATTCAAAACTGAAACTATATAATTAAAATGCAACTCATCCACCTTTTAGAGCCAACTTTGTTAATATAGACCTGTATTGTTAGTTAAGGGACATTGAGCACTTCAGGGACTCCAGAGAGCCTTTCTTTCGTCCATTCATACCTCTATCTTTAATCCCTTTAGTTCCTCTATGTCAGGGAAAGGCTGCCAGGTGAGCAGTTTGTCACTCTTGCCTAGGCTAATAGATTCTCCAGTGGCTTTTGTTACAGCGCATGTCATACTATTAAAACTAGGTGCCTTGAAAATGGCATAATATATGTCGCTGAATCTTGTCAACTCGAGATAATCAGACGCTGTTTGGCTTCACAAGCAGACGCAGATTAGAGAAGCAATATAAATATGCAAATCACAGAGGCCCCCTCTTGGCACCGCTGTTCCTACCTCTAATGGCCCTCGCAGAAAGTCTGTCTGTTCAGCTCCTACTTCCAGTGCTACGTCAACAGAAGCAAAGGGACGGCTGGCCATCTGCTGTCGCTCTCGGAGCAGTTGCTGGAGAGAGTTAAAAATGATTCGTTTTAAAATAGGTTTAAAACCCATTCATTTCAACAATATCTGGTTCTACTTTGAACAAACGGCACTCAGGATTTAGAATTCATCTAATACACATATGCACATTGAGATCACTGAAAATGAAAACAGTTTTCTCTCCATGGCCTGGGTTGCATTACCATAGAGGCTTTAAATGCATGGGGCTTGCATAGGGCTTCTCGCCGACCTCCATCCCACCCACAGGTCTAATGAAACGTGCTCAAAAGCATTTTGAAAACATCAGTTGAAAGGTGTTACTTAAGTAAGAAGTGCTATTGTGATAATGGCTATGCCAAGTTTTCCCACTCTAACTCATGCTTTTGTCTTAGCTGAAAGGAAGTAGCAGTAAAAATGTTTAAGAAATGTCAAATGAAAAGTCTGTCAAAATGAACAGTGGAGAAAGGAACATACACCTTACGAAGTCTTGTAAGTCACTGAGATCCCCTATCAATTGCTAAGGAACCAGCGATTGCTATTGGCAGCACTTACAACTTTATTGAAAGCCTCTCTGTTCATTATTTAAAAAGAAGGGTGATTAGTATGTTGCAAGAATTTTGTGCCAGGGCTTCACCCCCAGATAGTTGTTTCTTTTTCCTTGTGTCCATGGCCAAGCTAACATCAATAAACTAGCAAGTCCCAACCACTTCCAAGATAATTTATATTTCTGCCTCTCCTTGTAATTACAATATTCATTAAGTTATGAGAGAGGAAAAAAAATTGATGACCAGCACTAGATACTGCAAACCTTGCCCTTCTCATTCCATACAGCTAATAAAATTATTATTAAATATTAAAAGTGGATGAGCAATGCAATTAAATACCCTTTCAAATGAGGAGAAAATTGTCTCATTGAAGAAAGACAAAATCCTTGAACACAATGAATGGTTTCATTATTCACTGAGATTATTTTAATTCACTGGCATTAACTTAAAGCATTTACTGGCCTGTAAAATACATGTATATAGTACTGTGATACATCATTCATACAATTCTCTCTTAGATGATGAAGGAGCCCAAGCCAACACCTGATGGCAGTTTTTTAACATTTTGTTCTAACACTCATGACAGAGTATTGATGCTGTTCATGAAGTATGCAGCTAAAATATCATTTAAGGCCTTGCTCTGTCATTATTTTTTTTAAATATTTATTTATTTATTTTTAGAGAGAGGGGAAGGGAGGGAGAAAGAGAGGGAGAGAAACATCAATGTATGGTTGCCTCTCACGTGGCCCCCACTAGGGACCTGGCCAGCAATCCAGGCATGTGCCCTGACTGGGAATCGAACTGGCGACCTTTTGGTTCCCAGCCTGCACTCAATCCACTGAGCTATGCCAGCCAGGGCATCTGTCACTATTAAAAAGAGAATATCCATGTGCCAACATGAAAGTGAAATAATACAACTATTATGGGGTAACAGGATTTTATTATGAACATATCTATATCTATGCATGCTATATCTATCTATATATAATAGACACACTAAAAGATTTAAAGTAAAAATAAATGTGATCTAAACCACCAAATTATTAGCTTTAATATAAACTCAAAATGATATTAAAAATACAGCTGCTAGCAAACAGAATCTTGTTTGAGCCTCCCTCAGTGGGAGTGGCCAATTGAATACTGTGTCTATGCAACTGTAAACAATGTTATCTCAAATGCCAAGGGGTACGAAGTGTAGAAAACACCCTGCTCTTTGTGGTAAAAACATATATATATTGACCAACACATGCACACACACACATACACAAATATACAAAGTACCTTCACTATAGCAACGTGCAAATCGCCTTGAGAAAACTGCAAATTATAGTTTAGGTTTGAACACAAGTTTCTAACATTTGTATTAAAAAGTTTCTTCATTAAAGCAAGCAAAACATAACCAGAGACATTGAAATTAAGAACAGTCTAATAATAGACAGGGGAGAGGGGGGAGGGGACAATGGGGAGAAGGGTTTTCAGGAACCACTGTAAAGGACACATGGACAGAACTAAGGGGGAGGAGGGAATGTGGGG